>JANHZT010032211.1:0-10444 GCA_032468215.1 Stegonotus admiraltiensis | reverse complement strand
AAAGAGGGCAAAGAAGTGACATTGACTTGGCCACACCCACCTGACCAACAAGCCATGCCCACCCAGTCACCTTACCACCAAGCCCCACCCACAGAACTGGTAGCAAAAAAATTTAGATTTCACCCCTGCTCTGTCCCCAGTTCAGCTCCATACTCCTGCATGCAGTTCCAGACATGCATCAGGAAGAACACCAGTTACTTGGAGTCGTCCCCATATTTCACGCCCAAGGCTAAGACCTTTGGGGCCTGAAGGGCAGCCTCCTGCAGCCTGTGCAGAAGGGGGCTTGTGCAGCAGTCACTGGTGGAATCATTTGCGCTGGTGTCAGACCAGGTGGACCAGGTGCAGCCACCACCATAGTGGCTCCATCAATGGCTTGTCTTGGGGTGACCCGGGGAGCCTGGGTTGTGTGTATCAGAGTTTCCTGGGCTGTTCAACTCTCCATTGCCTCTTGTATCAGGTACAGAGCCAGCATGGCACCCTCCAGGCTTTCATCCAGAGGGGGGGTCCTCCCTTTGCTGCACACCAAGTGACTATCTAGGCCTGATAGGCTCCTTGTCAAAGTCCAGCTCCTCTCACCATTCTGCCTCATCTCTAGCACAGTGCAGTCTGGGGAGGGTGGGGGGAGCCAGCCGTAGCTCCAGTTTCTTCTAGCTCGCTCTTGTGGCTGAACATTAGACGTTTGGTCCCTATGGTAGATTGCTGTCTCTGAGTTAACCGTTAATGCAGATCTTGTCTAATGTCAGAGCTTCTTCTATTCAATTCTTAGGAAAGAAAAACTTTTGTCTCCATAGTTTTAGAGAAAAAGTACTTTTACTAGGAAAGAAATGAGTCAGGTCAGATCTGAAGCAAAACTGTGTGAAGCATCACATTGAAGCAAACCCTAGGGCCTACACCCCCACCCCCTGTAACTCAGCAACTAGAGTTCAATCCCTGGCCAGAAGATATTTTGGGAAAGTCTCTCCATTCCAAAGCTAAAAGAGTTGGCCTTGAAAATAATAAAGTCCAAGCTGGCATTTGCAAAGCCTCACAAAAAATTTCCCCCTGCATGCTTCCCCCCCAAGTGCCCATCGCTCCCCCTTCCCCCATTTCCATGGCAGTAGGCAGCAAACTGACAAACAAGCGAGCATTCAGGCTGACAAACAAGCAGATGCAGAACACAAAAGCTTCAGTATTCCTACGACTTTCAATTGTAGAAACAGAAATAAGCAGGCAAACATTTGTGATAAAAATATATCAACATCTTCACTACTTTCATTTGCATTAAACGAACCAGGCTAACATTCATTTTGTTGTTTTGAAATAGCAATAGCACTTAGACTTATATACTGCTTTACAGTGCTTTACAGCCCTCTCTAAGTGTTTTACAGAGCATATTACCCCTAACAATTTGGGTCCTCATTTTACCCACCTTGGAAGGATGTAAGGCAAATTTTAAAAAGAGCAAAATATTTTCCAGCGCGCTGCTTGGAAAATCCAAAGCATGGGTTAATCACTGTCTATTAGCCAGAGACTGAGTGTGTATTCCTTTAAATTTCTTGGTCATGCCCCCTGTGCTCGGCTGTGGTTCAGTTTATTCACTCAGTCGAGCTGAAGAGACTGCTTTTAGGTTTGCTCTTACAATAGGCAAATTCCACGCTTGGGATTCTTCAATCAACATTCTGAGGAGCTGTCAGTTCTGTCAGTGGAGGAGTTGTTTTACCTTTCCTTTTATTTGTGGACTTGGATCAGTGTTTGGAGAGTGATCCTTTCCTCCTAAGCTGCCGGCGGTGGTGAGTCGTCCCTGCGGCTCCAGGTCAGCTCCCCCAGTCTGGGATTGTTTTGAGGCAGCTTTTCGGAGCTCTGTCCCTTCAGGGACATCTCTGTCTTTTAACTATGCCACTGGTGTGTGTGCTGGTTCCCCGGCTTGCCGGCAATACTGCCACTGCCACCCAGCTCCTCTCTCCCCTCAGGCGGCTCCAGAGTCACTGCCAATCCCAAGGGCATACTCCGTGTTATTGTTACTGGCTTCGCTGCACTGGGAGCACTTCTGAGTGCTCGTGCGCTTCAGCTCACCTGCGGAGGTGCTGGAGAATGGTTTCCCGCTCTCGTGCCATTTTAAACTGTCAACAGAAGACTGCAGAGGCGCTGAGGGGATTCTCGCCTTTCCCGCACCAGTGTTAAAAGCCTTATTCGAGCCACTTTGTCAAGGGGCAATTAGCGAAATGGCGCAGTAGGAGAATCAATTACTCCAGTGCCTTGTCTGCCAGTGATTCAGCCAGGACTAGTTGCTGCAGGAATTTCTGCTGTCTCTCAGCAGCTTCACAATTGACTGACATCTCTGCAGGGGGTTTCAGCCATCGCTCAGGGATCGGAGGAACATCTCTCATATTCCATTGCTTCCTCTCACCCATTCCCTCTGTTTAAAATACCAAAAAATTAAAAAATATAAAAATAAATAACTAAATATTTCACCGGCCGTTTGGATTGCATTTAAAGTATTGTTCAAATTTCTGACTGTACTTACAGTTTGTCCAACCAGATTAGAGCCATGGCTGACTCAGATCTTTCATCAGACCTTGAACAGGCCTTCAGTCCCTCCAAGGCCCATGTTTGCATGTGCAAAAGGCAACCAAAGGGACAAAAAGACATAGCAAGCATACCTCTGAGGTGTCTTGCCCCTCAAGCTCCTAGGCCTCAAAAAAGTTGCCTGCCACTGACAAGGATGACCAGAGGAGGCATCAGGCTCTAGAAAGAAAATTCTCCTTGGCCCAGCAAAAGGCCCAATCCTCTGCTCCTCAGCGATTGGACCCATCTGTCTCAATGGCCCCTGTCTCCACTCCAGGGTCTCAGATCTTGCCAGAGGAATCCCGGGTCGGGATTCAGCAGCAGGCTTTCCACAGCGAGCTGAAGTTGTATTCTCTAACGCGGTACAAGTTTCCCTGGCGCCCCCCCCTCCAATGATCTGCATGACAATCTGCACTAGAGGCCACATTTATGCCCACTGCTGCTGGGCTTTGCATGGGGGAAGGGCTACAGCCATGCCTCCCCTTCGATATCCAGATGCTGGTTACAGAGACTATCTCCAGATTTATAGCTGCTGGAGCTTCTCAGGGCATTCCATTGCCTGGTCCACAGGCAGCAGCCCATTGGCATGCCCCAGTACAGGTGGATCGCCATCCAGACTGCCCCTACCAACAGGATTCCATCCATAGCAAGGATTCCCTATTGGATGATGATGATGACAATAGGGAGATGGAATTTTCCGATGATGAAGGAATCTTACCGGACACACCACCTGTTACACGGCTCTTCTGGCCATCCCTTTTCAACTCATTATATAAGGCCAAGATGACAACTAATCTGGAGGCTTCAGTGGACCAGCTCGCCATGCAAGATACTGCTCGGCTGCATGACAAGCTGTTTACAGTCCCAAAAGCAGAGCAGGAGTTTATACCCTGCCCACAACTGTTCTCTGAGACTGTTCAACGCCTGTGGGGCACTCCAGGTTCCTTAGCTGCGCTGAATGGTCTGGACAAGAAGCTTAACTGCTCCACCCCAAATTTGCACACGATGCTTCAGCTTCCTATAGTGGACGCCCCTGTCACCCATTTAATTTCCTCCATGTTATCCAATGACATCGGAGATGGTCTTCGGATGGAGGACAGGAAGTTGGAACTCACCTTCCGCAAAACACACCAAGCAGCTGTGTGAGCCGTTAAAGCAGCTACATCGGCTTCATTCTTTAATCATGCATTGTTAATTTGGCTACATCAGCTGCAGGACCATCTTCCTCCTGAGGACACGAGGCTCCACCAGGACATTAATAAATTGCTGGCAGCCACAGAATACTCTGTGGACGCATCTTTTGACACAGCTAAGTTTGCTTCCCATGCACTAACTTTGGCGGTGACTTCTCACCACCTCCTTTGGTTACGCCATTGGGGGGCAGATATTAAATCCAAGGGGCAGCTTGCATTGGCACCATATAAAAGATTCCAACCTATTTGGCAAAGCATTGGATCCAATATTGATGGGAGACAAACATAAGCAGAAAGTAATGCCTTCCTTGTACAGATGGGCTGATCGCTGTTATATGCCTTTTAATCAAAGGCAGCCCTTTTGGACTGACACTGGACCCAGCAGGTCCTACTCTAGCCAGTCCTATGCCCAGTCCTTCAAAAGATCTTCTGACAGATCTTCCTTTCGGGATCGAGGTAGGCACCAACCTCCGGCCAAGCGTCCATTCAGAGGGATGGGCAATAAGCCCTTCAGAAGAGGCAAGTGACTGTCAAACCATTTATCCCATTGGCAATCATTTCAGAAGCCAATGGGAGCTGTCCATGATGGATGCCTGGGTCCTCCAAACGGTGAGGCTGGGACTCACCCTGGAATTTCACTCCAGCCCTCCCAACCAATTCATTCAATGCCTGGTTTCTGCCAATCCAGAGAAGAGGAGGTTGATGAACGCAGAAATCCAACACCTTCTGGACATCTGTGCCATAGACCCGGTTCCCATAGAACACCAAGGGACCGGCTTCTACTCCATCTTTTCCCTGGTGAGCAAAAGTTCCAGGGACTGGAGAGGGATCTTGGACCTCAAGGAATTGAACAAACTTATTGTGTACTACCAATTCAAAATGCAATCCCTCAAGTCGATCTTGGGTTGCATAAGACCCGGGGATCTGATGACTTCAATAGACCTCAAGGAGGCCTTCACATTCCAATTTGGACATCGCATTGAAGGTTCCTGCATTTTGCGTATGCCAATCGGCATTTTCAATACAGGGCCATGCCATTCGGCATGTCATCGGCCCCCAGGACCTTCACAAAATTTCTGGCAACTGTGGTGGCCTCCCTCAGGCAGATACCCATCAGAGTGCTCTGTTACTTGGACAACATTCTAATCTTGTCATCCTCAACCGACCAAGCCTTGTAGGATCTCATCATGGTGCGACAAACCTTGCAGCTACAGGGATTTTCCCTGAACCTGGAGAAAAGCCAGCTTCCCCAACCACTCGCATCCTCCATCTGGGTGTAGTGATAGATTCTGTTCAGGGCAAGGTTTTTCTATCTCCAGATCGCCGCCTCAGCATCAACTCCTTGGTGTTCCAGGTTCTTTCGCTCCAGACTGTGTTGCTGATCTTCCTGTTGCGGTTGCTCGGGAAAATGATCTCGTGCATCACTATCATCCCTTGGGTGAGATTTCATTCCTGTCCGTTGCAGTGGTACCTTCTACCATACCAGAGAACCTGCTGCAGGAACTCCAGGGCATGGGTTCAGCTCCTGGCAACTGTACTTATGTCCCTTCACTGGTGGATCTTGAGGACCATGCACAAAGGATGTCTGTTTCAAGAACCTCAATGTGTTACTCTCACAACGGATGTGAGCCTGCTTGGGTGCGGCACCCATTTTCACTCCCGAGTAGCCCAGGCTCGTTGGTCTCCAGCAGAGTTGCTCAATGACATCAACTGGCTGGAGCTACGGGCAGTCTGGCTTGCCCTGCGCCACTTCCACTCCTTTGTAGCAGGCCATCACGTGCTTGTCCTAACGGACAACGTGACCACAAAAGCACATGTGAACCATGAAGGTGGCACTTGGTCCGTGCCACTCATGGAGGAGTTGACCAAAAACTGCTAACCTGGGTGGAGAAGCACACAATCTCTCTGATGGAGGAACACATCTCCGGGTCCACCAATATCCAAGCAGATTGGTTGAGCAGGACGCAGATAGATCATGCAGAGTGGCATCTTCATCCTTTGCTCTTCCGCGAGTTGTCCTGCCAGTTCAGATGCCCAGTCCTCTACCTGTTTGCGCACCCAAACAACACTCAATTGCCTCAATTCTTTGCCCACTTCCCATGCTCTGGGGTCGAGGGCAGCAATGCTCTCTGATGTCCCTGGCCTCAGAGCCTGCTCTATGCCTTTCCACCCCTTCCACTCATCCCATGAGTCATTTGCAAGATGTTAGCAGAGAGAGCAGAGGTCCTGCTAGTCACCCCACACTGGCCTCGCCAGCCCTGGTACGCGGACCTAGTGAGCCTGTCTGTTGCCCGTCACTGGAGGATTCCCGGGGATCGGATCTTTCTCAGCCAGGGGGTCATACTACATCCAGAGCCCCAGTGGCTCCAATTGACCATCTGGCATTTGAGAGGATCCTCCTAAGGAAAGACAATCTCTTGGGATGGGTGATTTCCACCATTCAAGTTTCTAGATGCACATCTACGACCAGGATCTACAATGCAACCTGGAGTTTGTTCTGTTCATGGTGTTCCCGAACCCACACCAACCCAACTATGGCATCTGTATCTGAAATTCTTGAATTTCTACAGGACGGTTTCGACAAGGGCCTTGCTCCAAACACGCTTCGCAGGCAGGTCATGGCATTGCATACGGTCCTGTCTGGAGATGACAATCGTCCTCTGTCTCATAACTCTCGGATTCGGTGTTTTCTTAAAGTGGCAGCCAACCTTTGGCCCCCCATTGTCCATCTCTACCCAACATGGGACCTTTCCCTGGTTCTTCAAGTTCTCATGTCCACTCCCTTTGAGCCATTGGGCTCCATCAGCCTTCATCTTTTGATGCTCAAAATCGCCTTCCTGGTGGCGATAACCTCTGCAAGACGTGTTTCAGAGATTGCTGCCTTGTCTATGAAGGAAGACCTCTGTATCTTCCATTCGAACAGAGTTGTCCTGCAGATGGATCCCTCTTTCCTATCCAAGGTTAACTCCTTACATCATCGTGCCCAGGAGATTGTCCTACCAGATTTCTGCCTGGACCTGAGACATCATTTAGAGGCACAATGGCATACCTTGGATGTTAAGAGGGCCCTCCACAGGTACACTGCACCTTTTTGACAATCTGAGGCCCTCTTTGTTTCCTTCCTCCCGGCATCATTGGGCAAGAAGGTTTCTTCTTCCACAATTGGACGATGGTTAAAGGTGTGCATCAGCAAAGCATACACAATCTGGAACAAACCTCTACCGGGCAGGATTTTGGCCCACTCAACGAGAAGCGCTTCGACTACCACTGCTTGGGCCACACAAGCTTCTGTTAACAAAATTTGCAGGGTGGCTACCTGGACTACTTTAACACCTTTTATTCATCATTATAAAGTAGATTCTTTTGCCTCGGCTGAGGCGTCCTTCGGACAGCGTGTATTGCAATCAGTTCGCTCAATGGCAGCCACCCGGGAGCAGTCAGTCTCCCTCCCATCATTGGACTAGCTTGGATATATCCCAAGCTTTGGATTCTCCAAGCAGTGCACTGGAGAATGGATGTTGTCTTACCTGAACGTCCCTTTTATGTGCACTGCTGGAGAATCCAACCCACCCTGTCAGGCTTCTGTTTTTCAGGCCCGGATGGCTCATCTTCGATGTCTTCTGGGAGCTCACCATTTCCGCCTTCGTAAACAAACTGAACCACAGCTGATTACAGGAGGCGTGACCAAGAAATTTAAAGGAATACACACTCAGTTTCTGGCTAATAGACAGTGATTAACCCACGCTTTGGATTTTCCAGCAGCGCGCATAGAAGGGGCGTTCAGGTAAGACAATGTCCGTTCTTCTCCAATCTGTCATCTTTGCCATTATTAAGGAATATTCATGCCATGGGGTATAGTATGAATTCCTAATAAATCACAGCTTCCAATATAGAATTCATGAAACATTGAGGCAGGCTGCAACAGTGATTACAGGGTTCCTATTCCTGAGAAGTAATTTTGCTTCATTTCAACTTCATATATTTTCTTTTAAACAAAACTACAATTACAGTACAATTATGAAGAATTATAAAAATATTATAATTTATAAAAATAAAACAAAAATTTACACTGCAATTGTATGTTATGCATAATTTTGATTATACTGGTCTAATTAAGTGGATAATTCATTTTGTAATAATTTAAGAATTTGAAACATTAATTATTTTCGTTAGTGAATGTATAATCCAGTATTAAAGGGTAGGATAGTTCAAATCATTTAAAGCAATTACTAACAAATTATTGGTTTAGAAAGTCAAAATAACTCATTCAAAGAGGTGGCAGTTGGGCAATGTAGAGTTCATTCTTAATCTCTCGAATTTGAAATTTATATTATACCTGAAATAATATTGTTAACAGTTAATATTGATAGTTTTCTGATTATCTTAAATTGTAAATAATACTAAAATTAATAAGTATATGTCATTCAGATCTTAATTCATAAGCAGTGTGGCATCTATCCTGTTTTATGGATACTAATCAGGTATGCCACAGATTTTGAAATAATGCCAGGAGATGCTCAGAAACAAAATCATTTATTTCTCTCTTTTTGTCTTTATATACAGCTGAATTCCATTATTTGAAGTGCAGACATTCTTGGGAATCAACATTCCTGTGAATATGAAGTTGAGGGCTTCAACCAATTATTTTGTTGCCCTTTTTCCATTTTTTTATCTGGCAGGTAAGATATATTCTAATTTTTATCAATAATAGCTATTATTTTAACTTATTTTAACAGGGCTGGAATCATCCTTGTGACCTACTTTCAAGTAAATGTGCAAAGAATTAAAAAGAAAGGCTATAATCCTGTATCACAATGTTTTGAATATTAATACATGAATGAATCCATTAGATTCAACAGCATTCAACTTAATCTCCCTTACAGAATTGTTCAAATAAAGTTAGAGAAAGAGAATGAATTCAGCCTTGAAGTTGTAATACATAGTAAAAAATATTGTGTTTCCCTGAAAACATGATCTACCATGAAAACAAGCTGTAGTCCAATTTTCACGCTTGCACCTAATATAAGCCCTACCCCAAAAAATAAACCCTAGTGAAGGGGGTGGGAGTGGCCAGCACAGAAGGCGACCCTTCCCTGGTCATTTCATGGAGGGTTGGCCCCTTAATCACAGCCCTGTGGATCAGCTGAGCCAGCAAGGGCTTCGAACTGCCTCTCATTCTGTCTCTCTGGGTGCCTGGAGGTGTTTCTGGCACACACTTGCAAGTCCTGCCCCTGCCCATAGTGCCAGGCAACCTCACAGCTGAGGGCCCCTTTCTTCAGCAGCTCACCTTGTGGCTCTGGAGCAGGTGGTGACCATGGTTTGTGCTCCACCAGGCCTGGAGCTCAGGTCTTGCTCAGACTGCTGCTATGATGAGGCAGAAGGCCATACAGCACATTGGAATCATCTCCCCCCTGCCTCTGCCCGGCTCCTGGGCCTGTTTCCACCTGCTGCTGCTGGCCTCGTGGGGGCTCTTCACCCTCTGGCTGTGCTGCTCTCAGCAGCCCTGTTGGGCTGCTTCTGCCTGGCATGGAGCAACTTGGCCCATATCTATGACTCCAAAGCACCTCTTCTGCTGTCAGCCTGCCAGGCCCCCTTTGCCAGTGGTCGCACTGCCCTGTGAGCACCATGGTGGCCCTGCAACAGGAGGGAGGGGGAGATGGCCCCTTCCTCCTTTGCACCCCAAAAACCCCATCTTCCCTGGCCACCGAGCCCCCAGCCGGTACCCTCTCGCTGTAGCAAGTTGAGCAAATTAATTTACCTGCAGAGGCCTCCCAGTGCTATGCTCTGCCGCAGCTTTGGAGCAAACCTTTGCTTTCCCTGTGCAGGATTACAAGGCTGGAGGCTCTGAAGCCTTGGAGGGAGCATTTTTGGTATGTGTATCTGTGCAGGGCTCCCCAAGGAAAGGAGGATTGGCAGAAAAATCCCCCTCCACACCCGCAGATCACCCGCAGATCATCCGCAAGTCTGAAAGAGTTTTCTTCACTCTGCCCGCTTCCAATCTTTCTCCCTCTCCCACATCTCAAGCAAAATCAAACCATGATGAACAAGGTGGCCAACAAGATCCAAGAAGAGCCTACACTTCTGCTTGCCTGCTCCACCATACTTACCTAAGCCAGATCCCCTCCTCTCTGCTCATCAGCCCTGCCAGCCCTGTACAGATGCACATCAAAAAATGCTCTTTCTGCATCTTCAGCACAAGGAAAGGATGATTGGCAGGAAAATGGGGGGGGTGATTTCCTGTTGATCCTCCTTTCCTTGGGGAGCCCTGTTCATGGTGAAATAGTGGTGAATTGGCTTGTGAGGTATTCCTAAAGTCTCAGCAGGAGGGGAGGGTCGCTTGGGTAGTAGGGTGAGAAAGTGGGGTTGATACGCAAGTTGTTGGTAGAGGTCAAGCTTGGCATTTCACCTTCCTGCCTTTTGCGAACTTTTGGCTGCACACAAGGAAAGCAGATGCAACAGAGACCCAGGCTTGTTTCTTTTCTCCAAACTCTGCCAGAAATGGGTCTTCGCGAGGCTTAGCATGCTGGTGCAGCCACGCAGCAGGACACTGCAAGGCTTGTTGCACCATTGTATGTGTGAGCAGTGGCACCACCGTGAGGCTCATCACACTGGTGCCGCCACTTGCGAAGACCCATTTCTGGTGGAGTTTGTGGGAGAGAAACAAGCCAGGGTCTCTGCTGCAACTGCTTTCCTTGTGTGCAGCCAAA
>JANHZT010032179.1:0-10445 GCA_032468215.1 Stegonotus admiraltiensis | reverse complement strand
AGGTGGGTAAAATGAGGACCCAGTTTGTGGGGGCAATAAACTGACTTTGTAAATATACAAAAGTATGAAGGCTATTGTTTAACGCATTGTAAGCCACCCTGAGTCTCTGGAGAAGGGTGGCATATAAATCAAATAAAAAAAAAACCAAGGGAAAAAAAGGTTGTAAATTGGGGCGTGACTCACTTAACATCCACATTGCTTAGCCACAAAAATTCTGGTCCCAACTGTGGTCATACATCAAGGATTTACTTGTACCAAAAGGCCATGAAATGTGAACTTGTTAACAGAGCTTTGAAGACTATCCAATTTCATCTCATCTGTATTAGGAATATCAATCCCCCCCCCCCAAATTATTATTACCAGGTCAGTGGTGGGATTCAAAAATTTTTACTGCCCATTCTGTGGGTGTGGCTTGGTGGGCATGGCATGACTTGGTGGGCGTGGCAGGGGAAGGTTACTGCAAAATCCCCATTTTCTTCCAATCAGCTGGTACTCGGGAGGCAGAGAATAGATGGGAGCGGGGCCAGTCAGAGGTAGTATTTACTGGTTCTCTGAACTACTCAAGATTTCCGCTGTTGGTTCTGCAGAACTGGTCAGAACCTGCTGAATACCATCTCTGTACCAGGTGCTTTAAGTTACTTCTTTTTTTCTGAAGGCCCAATAAGATGGAAGCAAGCAACTTTCAACTATGCAAGCTTCGTGCTGATTAAGTGGTAAAATACTTTCCCAAGCTCCCTTCTACCCCTTCCTTGCTGCAAGTTTTGCTCTTCATCTTTCATTAAGGAAGCAACTGATGAGACCTCTAAGAGGCCATATGGTTGGATATTCCCATGGTTGGAATGTCAGTTGCCTGGACCAAGTGACTGAATACGGGCCCCTGACCTTGAAGTAGAATGTCACTTGCTGAAAAACGAGTGTGTGTGTGTGTGTGTGTGTGTGTGTGAAATGGAAGGAAGGTAGAAGAAATCCACCCAGATCAGTAAACTAAACAGAAAATAAACCATAGTCTCTTGTCGGTATGTTGCCTCAATAATTTATTGTCCAGAGGGTACAATAACTATCAATAATTCATTGGCAATAATGCTCTACAACCTCAAACTGACAAGTTTGCTATTTTGAACGTGAAGCAGTCTTTCTGGAGTGTCAGATCTTAACAGTCTGATTCAGAAACAGACAGAGGAGAGACAGAGATGAACCTTAGAAGTATGAAGGCTTCTGGCTTGCAACTTTATTACAGTGCAGAGGGAACAAGTCACGTCAACCGCGTGGGTAAATGATTTGCCATTTTAATGTATTTAATAATGCTGGGAAAGGATCTACCTGCCTTATCATCGAGAAAGGTTCCCATGATTGTTACTAAAACAAATGGGATGCCACCTCTCAATGGATGCCTTATTGTCTTGAGGGAGGGGCATGCAAAGTTCTGGTGAGCTTGAGTTCTGGTGGTCAGGGGTGAAATCCAGAAGGTTCTGACAGGTTCTGGAGAACCGGTAGCAGACATTTTGAGCAATTCAGAGAACCTGCAAATACCACTTCTGGCTGGCCCTAGAATGGGGTGGGAATTGAGATTTTGCAATATCCTTCCCCCAGGAGTGGGGTGGGAATGGAAATTTTGCAGTATCCTTCCTCTGGAGTGGGTGGGAATGGAGATTTTGCAATATCCTTCCCCCAGGCGTGGGGTGGGAATGGAAATTTTGCAGTATCCTTCCCCTGCCACACCCACCAAGCCATGCCCACAGAACTGATAGCAAAAAAATTTGGATTTTACCACTGCATTGAAAGTGTAATGCCCTCAAAAGACCTGACATCTATCATGAAAGATACGAATGAGGCAATTGCAAGGATTAAAGCAACATGTATGGAACAGCTTATATGGGCCAACCGGCTTGCCTATAGCACAGCAGTGGCAATTATAGAACAGGGGTGTCAAACTCGCAGCTCATGCACTGGCTCTCCCCCCGCCCGATTTAGCAAAGGGGGGGAAATGTCCCGATATGTCAGGTGATGCTGCTGTGATGATGTGAGTTTGACACCCCTGTTGTAGAAGAACTGGGTATTAAAAGTACAAAACCAAAAGCAACATCATATTCAATCCCAAAATTGGAAGATCAGACTGAAGGTCAAGATAAAAATATTAAGATCAGGTGTGAGGAATTTAAAGAATATGAAAGAGCAAAAATGGAAGAGCGTAAGGATCCTAATAAAAAAATATTGGCTTAGCACTAGAACAATTGAGTAACTTTGGAAACCATAAAATAAGAAATAACACCAATAGCTGGGGAAATTGAATGCTATGAGGCACGAATCATCCAATTTAAGCAAAATCAGCTATTTCAATCAGACCGGAGGCAATTCTACCAAAGTATAAAAAGGTAATAGAAATTCTGAAAATGGAAAACCAAACAAAAATAATTCAAGAATTCATAACTTCTGTCAGTTCAAATTGCTTTTTATTGCATGCCAAGAGAGCAAAGGCAAGATCAGGCCTTGAGACATAACACTCTGATCAAAAGAGAAAATGGTTACACTAGTCTCTGGTAAACCCTAAGTTCAGTGGTGAAATTCAGATTTTTTTACTACTGGTTCTGTGGCCGTGGCTTGGTGGGCTGGTGTGGTTTGGTGGGTGTGGCTTGGTGGGCATGGCAGGGGAAGGATATTGCAAAATCTCCATTCCCACCTCACTCTGGGACCAGCCAGAGGTGATATTTGCCAGTTCTCCGAACTACTGAAAATTTCCACTACCGGTTCTCCAAACTACTGAAAATTTCCACTACCGGTTCTCCAGAACCTGTCAGAACCTGCTGGATTTTACCCCTGCCTAAGTTGCCCAGGAATACCCACAAGTTATGGTTAAAAAAATCAATGAAGCAACTATGATGGTACAATTAAAGCTTTGCCTGTTTTATGTGGGCCACACATGAAAAAGTGATACATCTTGGAGCACATTTTTCTTGGTTGCCATCTGGACTTTTTTTTTTTTAACTATACCCCATAATCACACCTACCAGAATCAACTCCCTTTATATCACAATAAAGTAGGCCGATACTCTGTATGTCTTATTTGCACTTGTACCCAAAACTCATTACAGCATACAAAAAGTAGTTCATTGACTCATTGAATTAGACCATTCCGCAAATGATGATTAAAATCAGTTTTACAGGTTATCACCAAAGACAGGCTCAGTTGGTGATGTAGGGCCAGATTCAAGGATACTTAACTATATTTCAGGGGTCCCGCAACCTCTGGGCCGTGGCCCACTAGTGGGCAGTGAGCTGTTTGCAACCAGGCCATGGAAACAGCAGGCAAGTGCATCAGTGGTGGGTTGCCCCCGGTTCGCACCGGTTCTATAGAACCAGTAGTAAAACCAGCGGGAGGCTCCGCCCACCAACCCCAATGTCATCAAAATGCTTCTGCGCATGTGCAGAAGCTTCTACGCTTGTGCAGAAGACCGTGTGACCCTGCTGCAAACTGGTAGCAAAGGTAAGTAGAACCCATCCCTGAAGGGCATGTAACCCCACTTGTGCGAGCAGCGGACAAACTCATGCATGCACGCTCCATTTGTGTGAGCAGTGGGCACGTGTGCATGCCACTCACTGAAATGGAGCTTTGCACTTGCATGTGGTTGTCGGCCATAGAACCATCCCTGCCCCGCCAGTCTGGAAAGTCAGAAAAGTTGGGGAACTCTGCTATATTGAATGCTAGTGTTATTCTAGAGTTTCAACCCATTACTGAATAGAGGATTAATCAATCCTAACCAATTTTTGTTTTAGACACGCACTTTAATTAGTGGAATTTTAAGAGCACCTTCAGTTTTTTTGAAAGATGATTTTTGTTCCAATATTTAATTACAAAGGAGGAAGGAAAGTGATAAATTAAAACAACAAATTGTACAATATATAGAAGTAAAAGGTAATTACTTTATTGGTTTTGACATATGCTTTCATTTCTATATTTTACTAAACTGGCATCCAATGGAACAGCTTCAAACTCTTCCTTAATTTATAAAGTCTAGATGATTTGGAAGGCTGATTAAGACTACTGACACTTATGACAAAACATTTCCCCTTTCTAATTGCATATTAGTCTGAACATGGACTCGGCAAGTAATCACAATGGCTTATTTTCTATTCTAGCAAATCATTATCTCACTATAATCACCTTACAGCAGCACCAGCAGTATATAGTTTTTCAGGTCAGTGAACTAATCAGGCAAGGTTTTCTAGGGTTCTAGATCACCCAAGATTGAATCCAGCCTTCTCTAGACAAAAGGCCTGGGTTCAGCACAGAAACGGCATTGGTCGCATTGGTTGATGATCTCTGGAGGGCTTGGGACAGAGGTTGTTCCTCTGTCCTGGTCCTGTTAGATCTCTCAGCGGCTTTTGATACCATCGACCATGGTATCATGCTGCACCGGTTGAAGGGGTTAGGGGTGGGGGGCACCGTGTTGTGATGGTTCTCCTCCTTCCTCTCTGACAGCACGCAGTCTGTGTTGACAGAAGGGCAGAGGTCGACCTCAAGACGCCTCGTTTGTGGGGTGCCACAGGGATCAGTCCTCTCACCCCTTCTGTTCAACATTTATGTGAAGCCGCTGGGGGAGATCATCCGTGGCTTCGGGGTGGATTTCCATCAGTAGGCTGATGATACTCAGCTGTACATTTCCACCCTGGGCCACCCCAATGATGCACTCAAAGTGATGACCCGATGCCTGGAGGCCATACAGATCTGGATGGGGAGGAACAAACTCAGACTCAACCCTTCCAAGACAGAGTGGCTGTGGTTTCTGGCGTCCCGCCATAGTCAGTTGGTTCCATCATTGACTATTGGGGGTCAGATTTTAGCCCCCTCAGAGAGGGTTCACAACTTGGGTGTCCTGATGGACTCACAGCTGTCATTAGAAGATCATCTGATGGCTGTGGCCAGGGGGGAATTTTATCAGGTCCGCCTGATCCACCAGTTGCATCCCTTTCTGGACCAGGATGCCTTACGCACAGTCACTCACGCCCTCATCACCTTCCGCCTGGACTTCTGTAATGCTCTCTACATGGGGCTCCCCTCGAAGAGCACCCAGAGGCTCCAGCTGGTCCAGAATGTGGCTGCGTGGGTGATTATGGGGACAACTCGATTCTCCCATGTAACACCACTCCTATGCAAGCTGCACTGGCTCCCGGTGGTCTTCCGGGTGCGATTCAAGGTGTTGGTTGCCATCTTTAAAGCGCTCCATGGCTTAGGACCAGGGTATATATGAGACCACCTTCTGCCACCAATAGCCTCCCATTGACCAGTACGCTCACACAGAGAGGGTCTTCTTAGGGTACCGTTGGTCAGACAATGTCGGCTGGCGACCCCCAGAGGGAGAGCCTTCTCTGTGGGAGCACCTACCCTTTGGAACGAGCTCCCCTCAGAGATTCATCAGATTCCCGATCTCCAGACCTTTCGCCACGCCCTTAAAACATTACTATTGCAACAAGCAGGGCTCGCTTAAAATATGATTTATTGGGTTAGTTAATTTATTTAGCTGACTGGGTCATAATATTTAATTAATTTTAAATTGCTTTATCTTGATATTGTTATGTTTTATTCTTGGCTGTACACTGCCCTGAGTCCTTCGAGAGAAGGGTGGTATAGAAATTTAATAAATAAATAAATAAATAAAGATGGCCTAGACTATAAGAAGATTGCCAAGACCTGAAACTGCTGCAGCATGGTGGCCAAGACCATACAGCAGTTTAACAGGACAGGTTCCACTCAGAACAGGCCTTGCCATGGTCAACAAAAGACATTGACGCTATATCAAATTGGTCTGCAGGGCTGTAATCCCAGAAGGAAGCCTCTTCTGAAGATGATGCACAAGAAACCCCGCAAACGGTTTGCTGCAGACAAGCAGACTTAGGATTCCTGGATTCCTGGAACCATGTCCTGTGGTATGAAGAGACCAAGATAAACATATTTGGTTCAGATGGTGTCAAGCGTGTGTGGCGGCAACCAGGTGAGGAGTACAAAGACAGCCTACAGTCAACCATGGTGGTGGGAATGTCATGGTCTGAGGCTGCATGGGTGCTGCCAGCACTGGGGAGCTACAGTTCATTGAGGGAACCATGAATGTCAACATGTACTGTGACATACTGAAGCAGAGCATGATCCCCTCCCTTTGGAGACTGGGCTGCAGGGCAGTATTCCAACATGATAATGACCCCAAACACACCTCCAAAACTACCACTGCCTTGCTAAAGAAGCTGAGTGTAAAGGTGATGGACTGGCCAAGCATGTCTCCAGACCTAAACCCTATTGATCATCTGTGGGGCATCCTGAAATGAACAGTGGAGGGGCGCAAGGTCTCTAACATCCACCAGCTCCGTGATGCCATGATGGAGGAATGGAAGAGGACTCCAGTGGCAACCTGTGAAGCTCTGGTGAACTCTATGCCCAAGAGGGTAAAGGCACTGCTGGAAAATAATGGTGGCCACACAAAATATTGACACTTTGGGCCCCATTGGGACATTATCACTTAGGGGTGTACTCACTTTTGTTGCCAGCAGTTTAGACATTAATGGCTGTGTGTTTCATTATTTTGTGGGGACAGCACATTTACACTGTTATACAAGCTGTAGACTCACTACTTTACATTATAGCCAAGTGTTATTTCTTCAGTGTTGTCATATGAAAAGATATACTTAAATATTTACAAAATGAGAGGGGGTGTACTCACTTCTGTGATATACTGTATACGAATCTCTTTATCTATTTGTAGACATGTCAAACTCAAGGCCTGCAGGCCAGATCCGGACTATGATGTGGTTAGATCTAACCCGCGGGGCCGCCCTAGAAACAGCAAAGGACCGGCCATGCTGCCTCTGCCCAGCCCAGCCCAGGCTGACCAAGCGCTGATCTACAACCTGGTGGCGGCCATCTGGGTCAGAATGCGGTCAGTCTTAGATCTGTGGGGCTGCCCTGGAACCATCGAGGGGTTGCCCCCAGCCTGTCCCCCGGGCACGCGCACAGGAGGCGCATGCCCGGGGGACAGGCTGGGGCCTGGCATCCCTGGGGACTGTCTTGCCCCGCAGGCTGACTGCATTCTGAGCACTTCCCTTTCACCCAGGATACCAGCACTCATGCTCACATCCTGTGAGCACGCCCAGGGGGGCAGGGGCAAGGCGGTGGGGTTGCCTCTTGCTGCCTGCAGGGTGGCCCCATGGGTCAGATCTAATAGGGCTGACCACATTCCAGCATAGATGGATGCCACCAGGTTGTAGAATAGATCAGCGCTGTGCCCACATCAGATCTTCCATGTCCCACTTGCCGGCCTAGCCTCACAGTCTGTGAGGCTTCCTTTTCACTTGAACTGCCCCCTGTGTTGAACAGCCATGGCTGCCGTCAGCACTGCCAGTCTCTCCCCCTCCCCTCATTCCTTTCTGAGCATGGAGGAAGGAAGGAGATGGGAACTGGAAGGAGGGAAGAAAGGAAGGAGGAAGGAAGTTGTGGCTGGGCAGCAGCAGAGCAGCCTTGGCCCATCGTTCTGTCTGCCACAATGTTCCAAGGGCTTGAGTCTGACATGGTGAGACCCAGTCCCGGTTGAAGTGGCTGCAGGGATGAGTCAGGAGGCAATGGGCTGTTGTGGGCAGGGACTCCAAATCCCAGCATCCCCAGCCTTGAGACTAGCTGATCCATACTCCTGCACCCTGACACTTCTGTCGGGTGTGATGAGGAACACATGGATGCTGCCTGAAGGGATGAGGAGGGGGTGTCTCTGCCCCATCCCACACTTGGTGAAACCTTCAGGTCACATTCACACAACACATGAAAACCCAGGCATGAAGGATTCTTCTCCCCCTGTTTCTGCACAAGCTACCCACGGACCAGATTCCATGGGGTGCAGCTTGTCTCATGGGAATACCTAGTTTGGGTCTGGCAGTGAATGGTGCCCCCTTGATGCTGGCTGCAGAAAGGTGATTCCTCTCACCTGGGGTTGACCAGCTGGTTGGAGCTTCTGAGTGTGTTGGGTGGGATGGGATGGGGTGAGATGGGGGGAATCTATCCTATCCTTGAGAGAACCAAGGCGGGGTCGTCGCCCTCCTCTCCAAAAAGGAGCTCTTGCCCTCCCCTGCAACACAATGGGTGGGGTGGCCAGCATGTATTGTGTCTGCCTTGCTCAGAACCACCACCACCCAAATCTATCTTAGGGTGTTTATAATGCCTTTGTAAAACCACACTTGGAATATTGTATCCCATTCTAGTCACCACGGTATAAAAAAGATGTTTAGAATGCAGAGAAAAGCAACAAAGATGATTGGGGGAAGGGTCCTGAGAATAAAAAACATATATAGAATGGTTGCTGGATTTGTCAAGTCTAGTGAAAAGAAGAACTGGGGTGACATTATAGCAGTCTTCCAATATTTGAGGGGCTGCCCCAAAGAAGAGGGGGTCATCCTACTCTCCAAAGCAACTGAAGGCAGGACAAGAAGTAATGGATGGAAACTAATCAAGGACAGAACCAACCTAGAACTAAGGAGAAATTTCCTAACAGTTAGGAAGGAAGGAAGGAAGGAAGGAAGGAAGGAAGGAAGGAAGGAAGGAAGGAAGGAAGGAAGGAAGGAAGGAAGGAAGGGGCAACTTGGTTGGGGATGCCCCAGTTCATGCAGTTCTGCATCAATCCTGGATCCATTGAGACTTGGGCTGAGACTTGTGTTCTGTTTTGTCACAGACAGGATTTTGTTGACAATCCAAGTTAACATTGATATTCTTGAATTGTGAGCTCTTAGGAAAATATCCCCTCCTTGTGTGTTGCAAATAGCCATTTCCAGTGGGGAAAACAAGACAAATCAGAGTGGGGAAAAATATTTTCCTTTGCTACATTTCCAGTCTAAATTAGACCATTCAGGGTCCCTACTGGAGAGCCCTTTTCAGGATTATGTATTAATAGAAAAGCAGCTAATTTACCTCTGCTCCTAAACACTAAAGTTGTTGCACATAAAAAACAGAGGAGCTCTGATCAACTATCACAGCCACGATTTTGACAGTATTGCTGTACTGTTGCTTATGGACATCCCCACTAAATGCAAGCACAGGTTAAACTGTTCGTTCTCAGTCTTTTAAGTGGCCACAAACTACTAGCAAAAGTGGCATTTGATCACAAGGCATCGAGAAATGTTTCCCCTTTTGCAGAGCATCCATGAAGGGGCAGGAAAGGAGAAAGGAAAAGAGGAAAGACAAAGAAAAAGAAGGAAAGAGGGGAAGGAAGAAGAAAGAAGAATGAAGAGGGAAGGAAAAAGAAGAAAAGGGGAAAAGGAAGGAAGGAACACTTGGAACAATTTTGTCTTCCTTTTTGCAATCAATTAATCAATAAATCAAAGCAACTGAACATGAATAGCAATAACTAACAATACTTTTAATTTTTTTTGAAGCAACTACAGGTAGTCCTCTCCTTACAACCATAACTGAGTCCAAAATTTATGTTGACTAAGTAAGAAATCTGTTAAGTGAGTTTGCACATTTGTTAAGTAAATCATGCAGTTCTTAAATTAGTAACACGGTTGTTAAGTGAATCTGTTTTCCCCATTGACTTTGCTTGTTAGAAGGTTGCAAAAAGGGATCACATGCCTCCAGGACACTGCAACCGTCATAAATGTGAGTTAGTTGTCAAGCATCCAAATGTAAATCATATGACCATGGAGATGCTGCAACGTGAAAAATGGTCGTAAGTCACTTTTTTCAGTGCAGTTGTAACTTTGAACTGTCACAAAATGAACTGTTGTAAGTCGAGGACTACCTGTATGAAGGCAGAAATATGAATAAAATTAGTGAAGTAATGGACCATTACAAATAACTAAATATGTTGGGTATATTTCTTTCACAATACACTTGTAGGGCTATCTCCAGAAAATTTATCAGCTGTAGGATGCGATTATGGTTTCTGTTAATATAAACATTTTTTAAACTGTCAGTATAAGTTTGATATGATGAATGCACATAACTGTAATTTGGTGGCATAAGCACACTTTGTGTTGTGTGCCAGTTGTGCCCTTTCCTGGATCGGAGTTCTGTGCTTAGTTGCTCAAGTCCTGGTCATCTCATGACTGCACTATTGAAACTGGCTGGACTATTGCAATGCTCTCTACATGGGGCTATCCTTGAAGATTATCCAGAAGCAGTTGCATGGAAAGTTCTTGAGGCCTCTAGGGTGGGCCTTGTTACATCGCTGTTCTGCAACCTGCAATGGTTGTCAGTTTGCTTCTGGATCCAATTCAAGGTATTGGTTACCACATTTAAAGCCCTACACAGCATGGGTCAAGTACTTGTGGGACCGCCTTCTGCTATCAAATTCCTCCCATCGACCAGTTCGCTCCCACAGAGAGGGCCTCCTCAGGGTGCCGTCAGTCAAACAGTGTCGGCTGGTGACCCCCAGGGGGAGAGCCTTCTCTGTGGCAGCCCCTGCCCTCTGGAATGACCT
>JANHZT010032002.1:0-10454 GCA_032468215.1 Stegonotus admiraltiensis | reverse complement strand
CCTGCTGCCTGGTGAGTTTGACGGGTAGATAAATCCATCTTCCTATCCTCAGTTTTTAATCCTTCAGCTGTGTCTGAAGGGAGAATAGCAGCTGAAGCCAAATTGGCTAAAGGGGCATCTACAGTTGGAACTTGAAGAAGTTCCTCAATATCCTTTTCAGTTGTGTACATTTTCTTATCCATGCCACTAGGTGCAGGTACTGAGGCAGGGTGTTCCCATTGCCTTTGTATAACATCAACAAAATATTTTGGGGAAGGAATGACTTCCTGTGTTGCAGTTTGTTCTGTAAAAAGAGTGGCATAAAGATCCTGAGGTTCCATAGAATTTACAGTGGAACTCTCCATCTGTCCCCTGTTAGCTGTCATTTTGGCCTTGAGTAATAATGTCTTAAAGAAACTGGGATGGAACAACCCAGATTTTATTTTATTTTATTTTATTTTATTTTATTTTATTTTATTTTTTTTATTTTTTTATTATTTATTTATTTATTTATTTATTTATTTATTTATTTTATTAAATTTCTATACCGCCCTTCTCCTGAAGTACCCAGGGCGGTGAACAGCCAAAGATAAAACATAGTGTATAAAAATTTAAAAAGAATTAAAAACAGATTAAATAAATATGGCTCCATAAAATTTAAAACACCCCAATAAAATCCGAATACAGCAACTAAAAAGAGGGTTACACCAGCCCAGCTTGATGAAATAAAAAAGTTTTGAGGGCACGGCGAAAAGTACGGAGATCTGGGATCCGTTGTATCTCCGGGGGCAGGTCATTCCAGAGGGCAGGTGCTGCCACAGAGAAGGCCCTCCCCCTGGGGGCCGCCGTCCAGCATTGCTTGGCCGACGGCACCCTGAGGAGCCCCTGTCTGTGGGAGCCTACTGGCCAGTGGGAGGCTATCCGCGGCAGAAGGCAGTCCCATAAATATCCCAGCCCTAGGCCATGGAGCACTTTAAAGGTGGTAACCAACACCTTGAAGTGCACCCGGAAGACCACTGGGAGCCAGTGCAGCTCGTGCAGGAGAGGCATTACATGGGAGCGCCCCATAGCTCCCATAATCACCCGCGTGGCCACATTCTGGACCAGTTGGAGCCTCCGGATACCCCTCAAGGGGAGCCCCATGTAGAGAGCGTTAACAGTAGTCCAGGTGGGAAGTGACAAGCGCGTGAGTGACCGTGCGTAAGGAGTCCTGATCCAGAAAGGGAGGCAACTGGTGCATCAGGCGAACCTGATATAGGTGGGTTTATCTGGTGAAGCCCCTTCATCAACCTGAAAGCTCAAAATCCCCTAATTCCTCCTCTCCTTCCAGTGAGGCCTCGCTGTGAACTGAATGGGGGGCATGATGTGATTCCTCAAAATAACTTCTGTCTCTATGTGAAGGGTGATGCATAGAAGTAGACGTTGAAGGTGCTGGATGTAAGGGAACAGTCAACCCTCTTTGTGCCAGTGCTTCATCAATGCCCTGGGTAGTTGTTTGCACTATAGCATAATGCAACTCTGCAGACAATCCTGGATCTGCAGCCTCCACGGGGCGGAGGCCAGCTGCTGTGGGCATGAAGGTGGTAGATGGAGCAGAAAGAATATTGTCTTACCTGAACATTCATTTTCTGCTCCTCTGGTGACAATCCTCCAATGGGTTATTTCACTTGTTAAGTTCTTTACTTAGTGGAAAAGTTTTCCTCTGGTGCCCCCTGGTGGCTTGCCAGTCTTTTTTGTAAAGGTGAAGCCAATCATCTGATCCACAGTGTAGAAGTCACCGCTGCCATATTCCCCAGTACATAAGCCATCAGGAAAAGGAAACTGCAGAGGAAAATGAAAAACAAAGAAACCTAGCCCCGGCCAGGGACCTGGGCAGGCCCGCTGACGGGCCGGATTGTCGCCGGAGGAGCAGAAAATGAACATTCAGGTAAGACAATGTTCTTTTTCCTGACTCTCTCTGGTGACAATCTTCCAATGGGATATACCCAAGCTTAATTCCCCTGCACGGAGGCCTGACCATACCCCCAGCCGCGGCTGGAGATTACAGAATGTAAAACCCTACGCCCAAAGGACGCATCAGCAGATGCAAAAACATCAAGTCTATAGTGTTTAACAAAGGAGGACAAGGAGGACTGAGTGGCCGCTTGACACACCTCATCAATCGAAGCCTGGGAAGACCAAGCAGCAGAAGTGGCCGCACTTCTAGTCGAATGGGCCATAACATATCCAGGTAAAGGGGCGCCAGAATGGGCATAAGCCGTGGCAATGCAGGCCCTGATCCACCTCCCCACTGTGGCAGAAGAAACTCTCTGTCCCATAGTGGAGTGATGAAAAGACACAAAAAGGGCTTTGGTTTTCCTAAAGGAAGCCGTCCGCTTAATATATCTTCTAAGGGCCCTGCGGACATCTAACGTGTGCCACTGACGTTCCAACAGGTGAGAAGGGTCCGGGCAGAAATTTGGTAAAATTAATTCTTGTGCTCTGTGGAAAGGAGTATTGATCTTAGGCATGAATGCTGGATCTAGACGAAGGACCACTTGGTCCGCGTGAAATATACAGAGATCCGGCCGAATGGACAAAGCCAACTCGGAGATCCGTCGTGCCAATGTTATTGCGAGCAGGAATGCCACCTTTATGGACAAGAAACACAGCGAACTGGAGTAGATTGGTTCAAAAGGTGATCCAGTAAGAGCCTGCAGAACCAATGTAAGGTCCCATGTAGGGTAACGAAGTATGGTCGCTGGGCGAAGGTTGGTAGCACCTTGCAAAAAGGTCCGAATACGAGGGTGCTGAGAAAGCAACTGAGAAGTTCCATCAGAGAGCACCGTGGCCAAGGCGGCCACCTGACGACGTAGCGTAGATGGGGCAAGACCTTTGGCAAGGCCTGCTTGAAGAAACTGAAGTACTTTGCATACAGAAGCAGAAGCCGGGTCAACGTGTGATTTTGCAGCCCATTTGCAAAAGGCATTCCATGAAGCATTATAAATTCTGACGGTCGATGGCTGTCTGGCAGCTTGAATAGTAGAGATGACATCATTGGGCAAATTGTCCTTTCTCAGAAGGAGCCGCTCAAGCGCCAGACGGTCAACTGCAATCATTCCAGATCTGGATGAAGGATGGCCCCCTGGCTCAGGGAGACCTCGTCTCGAGGGATTCGCCATGGAGGCTGCACCGATAGGTCCATCAGGTTGGCGAACCAAGCCCTGCGCAGCCAAAATGGCGCTACCAGCAGGACCTCTGTCCATTCTCGGAAAAGTTTTTGAATGAAGCATGGTATCAAGGACACAAGAGGAAACACATACATCAGCCCTGGAGGCCAGGGGCACCTGAGAGCGTCGTAATTTTCTGAGCCTGTGGTGGGGAACCTGAAAATGTAACACGGAAGGTGTGTGTTTTCCGGAGATGCAGAGGTCTACAAGAGGCATTTGGAATCTGTGTGCTAATTCCCGAAACAGGAGAGGATGCAGTTGCCACTCCGAGGGGTCCACCAATGCCCTGCTCAGCCAATCTGCTTCCAGGTTCGACTTGCCCACTATGTGTTGCACCCTGAGAGAAATGATATGGCGTTCCGCCCAATTCATCAGTCTCTCCGCCTCGTGCATCAAAACTCATGATCGCATCCCTCCTTGACAATTCAGATGGGCCTTTGTGGCCATATTGTCCATCAGGACAAGGACGTGATGATTGGAGACTTTGACATGAAAATGTTGCAGAGCCAGTCTCACCGCTCATAGCTCCAGGAAATTGATACTGGCACGACTCTCCTCATGAGTCCACAGACCCTGAGCAAGGTTTTTTTGAAGATGAGCTCCCCAGCCGGAGAGGATCGCGTCTGTCGTCAATGTGACCTGGTCTGGCTCCCGGAACACGCATTCTTTTTGAAGTGCTGGCAAGGACCACCAGCGGAGTGAGAGTCTTACTCGAGGACGAACCAGCACCCGGGAACGAGAGTTGCTGGTCCCTTGATATTGGAAAGGAAGCAAGAACCACTGGAGGATTCGAGAGTGTCACCGTGCCTATGGTACAGTATCGATGCATGAAATCATTTTTCCCAATAATTGGAATAACAGAAGAAGAGACACCCGGCGTGTCAACAAGATCTGATCCACAAGGTGGTGAATGCTGGCCTGCCGATCTGGAGAGAGAAAAACTTGGCCCTGTAGAGAGTCGATGACAGAACCTAGATGTAGTATGGAGGTCGTCGGCACTAAATGACTCTTTTGGACATTGAGTGTGAATCCATGTTGCCGCAGAGTTTGAATTACCAACCGACTGTCCCGGTGCACTTGTTCCGTCGAAGAGGAGAGGATCAGTATGTCGTCCAAGTACGCC
The DNA here is from genome assembly GCA_032468215.1 of Stegonotus admiraltiensis. Taxonomy (NCBI): domain Eukaryota; kingdom Metazoa; phylum Chordata; class Lepidosauria; order Squamata; family Colubridae; genus Stegonotus; species Stegonotus admiraltiensis. The sequence goes on along the minus strand of JANHZT010032002.1, from coordinate 6,143 downwards.
ATCAATCGAACAGGTACAGCATGGAGTAAGGCAATGACCGCTCCTCGAACCTTTATGTAGGTCCTTGGAGCCGAGGACAGTCAGAAAGGCATTGCTCGGTACTGATAATGTTTGTTTGCAAACGTGAATCGGAGGTACCGTCAGTGCCCTGGGTGGACAGGCATATGAAGGTACGCCTCCTTCAAGTCGATTGACTGCAGCTGGTCTCCCGGACGAACACATTCCAATATTGACTGAAGGGAAGACATCTTGAATCTTCTGTAGGAAATGTAGAGATTCAACTGCCACAGATTTAATATTCCTCTCCAGCCCCCTGAAGACTTGGGGACCAGGAACAAGATGGAATAAAATCCTGTCCCTTCTTGGTCCAGTGGAACAGGTTCGATCGCGTGAATCTTGAGAAGATGAGATATCTCGAGGTGCATGAGATGGCACTTGTCCGGAAGAGATGGTAAGGAGCACTGGACAAACTGATTGGGCGGTGGAGAATGAAACTCTAGAGTCAAACCTTCCCACACCGTCCTGAGAATCCATGCATCCACGGAGAAAGACTCCCATATTCGATAAAAATGTTGGAGTCGACCCCCGATGGGAAGCCTCTGCAAGGAGTCATTTTCCTCTGCAGTAAGGGCGTGAAGATCCTCCGCGAAATGGATGCTTGGAAGTCTGGGAGCGTCTGGAACGGTCCCTGAAGGCAGCACGATCTGAGAAATAGGAGTGGCCTTGGAAAAGTGTGAGTTGATAATAGGACCCCCCTGGTCCGGAGTTGGTCCGAAAGGGCTGTTGTGGCTGATAAGGGGTATAACAATGGTCTGACCGGCAGGATGAAGAAGGCAACACCATCTTCTTATCCTCAACCAGAACAGGATCCAGTGCTGCACCAAACAGCGATGACCCCTTGTATGGGGCAGATGCCAGTCTCCACTTTGACCTGAGATCTGCTATCCAATTTCGGAGCCAAAGAAGCCTGCATGAGGTGACCGTCGAGACAAGGGCCCGTGATGCGAACTTGGCCGCAGTCAGAGTGGCATCCGCAGAGTTTTCTGCCGCAGCAATCAGCTTATTTATGTCCTGATGGACCCTGGCATCGTCTGGGGGAAGACGCTGTTGCAGCTATTTCAACCATATCAAGGATGCCCGATTGAAAAATGAAGCTGATATCGCAGCTCTGATGGCCCAGGCTGAAGTGTTATGTATCCTACAAAAGGACATCTCAGCCTTTCTGTCCTACTTTAAGCCCTTCACCTGCATCGTTTGAAATGATTGAGGAAGACGTTAAGACTACTGATTGGAGCGTCTACTGTAGGCAATTGTAAAAGACTGTCTAGCTCTGGGGAAGAACAATAAAGACACCTATCAAAACTGTTTGGCCCAGCTAGGGAGCCTGGCTGACCCCAGGGACATTGGATGACGTCTGAAAACAGGTCCAGAAATGGTACAAAGTCCTGATCAGGCTTCTGTACTTTGAACAGATCCTCATGATGCCCTGAGGTATTAGGAACCTGAGTGACTGGAGCCTGTGAGACCTCCAGTTTTTGTGGCTTATGGAGCAGGGACTTGAAAAGGGCAGGTTTGAAGAAGCCCTGAAAAGTAGGTGCATCTGGCTCCATATCTTCATCCACAGACAGGTTGTCCTCTAAATAGTCGCCCTCAGCAGAATCGTTGTCGCCCTGCAATAGCTGAGGCGCCATATGTAAAGGGGCTGATGAAGGCCTGTGCTGGAGAGGAGGTAATGGGGGCTCTACCTGAGAAGTCTGCTGCAGGCCTGCTTGGAATATATTAGATAACGCCGCAGAGACCATGGCCTGTAAGTCCAAAACCTGGGCTTGACCCGGGTGAGCTGCCATCCTTAGACCTGCAGCTGTTGGAGTATACGTGGCCTCTGGCAGGGGCCTAGTGGAAGCTGCGAGCCCTCCAGAATGAGGCAAAGGGAGTGTGTCCCTACAATTCTGATAGCCAAAAACCGCCAGAATAATTAGTTGCTGAAACATTAGCTTGAGTCATGACATATCAGAAACAGATGGCATTATAGACTGGATATTCTGTTGTGCAGGGTCAACAGCTCCTTGAGCCATGGAGGCACTATCCCTTGAAGTAGCCTCAGCATTTTTTCTAGCCGTATCATATTGTCTCTCCAGTGCCTGATGCCTGCGTTGGGCCATCTTATCAATTTTGGTAGGTCTGTCAGAAGATGACAAGGAAGGAGACTTTTTCTTATGAGATTTAGACTTAGACTTTGATTTTGATTTATCTTTGGATTTATCTTTGTCCCCAGAGGGTGTAACAATTTCTTCTGAGGCAGCAGCCACTCGTTGAGGGCTACAGTCATATTCCAGATCAGAAGATAAGGCAGACTCAGCCATAGTAAGTCTAGCAACTAATACCCCACAAGGCATCTTAAGGCCTGAGAAACGGCTCTAAAGTAAGTAAAAGTCCAAACTGTATAACTCATGGTTGAATATAAAGCTCAGATCGTGAACGAAAGTAGCAGGAATAAATCCCCAGCCAGACACAGAATCAAGGTCTGAGGAAGAAATTCGCCTTGAGAGGAATGAAACACAGCCAATCGTTATATTACTGTCACTCAAGCAGCACTGAGGTGACAAATGGCATCCACAATTCCAATCACTTCAGGGAATTAAGGGACAATCAAAATGGCAGCCTCCCCTCTGAAAACAAAATGGTGGCCGCTATTGCTACTTGCGGTAGAAAGACGCGAGGCACAGCAAAGGCCTGACGCGTCTGAAGAAGAGCCTGCACCGTGTAGGGCAAGAGCTCTATCATTGCCATTGCTGCGAGCCTGCACCAATTAGGGTGAGTGCTGCAGTGCCACTAGTATAAGGAGGGCTGCGGGGGTGGCGGCGGCTGATCGGCAAGTTGACAGCTGATCCGACCACTGGCGGTAGCTTTGAAAACGGAGGTGCCGTTTAGGCAGCGCTCCTGAAGCGGCTCAGTTATCTCAGCCCCGTTGCCTTCTGCCGCTAGCGCTAGAAGCGCTATAGATTTTAGCGGAAATTACAAGGATGCCTCTCAGAGTAGCAGCCCTCCAGAAACCTAATCAGAAACGTTCCATAGACCAATAGAAAGGAATTTAAAAGGATTTTATACAATACTCAAGGTAGAGGAAGTAATTCAGGTTAAGAACTCAACCAAGTGAAAAAGACTGGCAAGCCACCAGGGGGCGCTCCTAGTCCAGCAGAGGAAAACTTTTCCACTCAGTAAAGAACTTAACAAGTGAAATAACCCATTGGAGGTTTGTCACCAGAAAGAGTCAGGAAAACGCCTGATGGCCTGTCCACTAAGCCTGAAGTATGACTAACAGGATCAGGATCAAGGCCAGCCTGGGCAGGCCCAGGAAAAAATTCCTGAGGTTCCTGAGGAATTGTAGGAGACCAGTTAGGCTGATCCTCTAAAGGCAACTGAGGTGGTAATTCTGTAAGTAAGGTAGTAGAAGGCCCATTCTGACTCCCAGAAGGTTCTGGAGATGTAGGGGCCCTTAACTGTTGCTGAGCCTTTGCAAAATGCTTCTCTAAGGCTTTTTGCCTCCTTTGAGCATCCTTTTTCAGCTGCAGCAGAAGATAATTTTGAATGCTTGACTTGGGAACTAGTGGCAGACTTGCTGGAACGCAATCTAGGCTTCTTAGACAGAGAACATTCGGCCTGATGCTGACTAGGGGAAGATGCCTCTGAGTCACTAGAATTTGCCAAAATAAATATAACAGAATAGTAAAAAGAAAAAAACACAACCCAGCTGCAGAGTCAAGAAAGCCAGGCAAGACTAGACAAGGTACTCACTGCACAGGCCAAACCTTCAATAATACACCAAGCTGACAACACAGCTTGTTAGCGTGTAAAATGCCTGCAAGGCAGAAATCAATGCAGCAGCAGGAACAATAAAGCACTCCACGTGCTGGGATGGCGTGAGACCGGCAACACAGTCACAAAACACTCCCAATTAACGTCTAGAAACCGGCAACACAGTTTACTTGTATGTAAATGTCTTCTGCTCAATAACTTGGCCTTAGAACTGATTTCCAGCTGGAATTCTTGCTGCCAGGGCCACCAAAATGCTCGAAATGCTGTTGAAATGCTGCAAACAAAATGGCCACCGCCCACAAAATGGAGGCTATCAGCCTCCTGATCAGCACTCTCCCAGCTGAGCCACAGCTCCCACATTGCCAAAATAAAGGGGAAAACTGAAGCCTCGGTCTTCCCAGAACCAGCTCTGGCTGCCTGTGGCTTTGCCTCCTCCGATGTAAAAATTCGGCCACGTGGCAATGGCTGCCTCCATAGCGCTCCAAGCTCTATCTTAGCAGAGCCCGCAGCACTGACTCACTCTCTGCGCTCTGTTTCTCCAAGCCGCAATTCAAAGAGGCTCTTTTCTTTTTTTCTTTTTTTTAATAACCAATTTTCCTAATTTTATCTAATTAATTTTGTGGAGCCAACTCAAAACAAGTTTCTCTTATCTGAGTTGAAAAAACTGAGTTGAAAAAACTGAGGCTCGGCCGGAAGAAGAAGGTGTGGCCAAAGAAATTCCAAATCAGTTTCTGACAAATCAGACTAATTTAATCCATGCTTGGACTGTCCAAACAACACACAGGAGAATATTGGCATTTTTTTTAGTGAAACATTTGTAAAAAAAAATTGCTCCAAAACTTGTACAAACTATTTTGGATGCTTGTTGTAAACCACCCAGAATCATTTAGATGAGATGGGTAGTGTAGAAATAATTAACTAATTGATTAAATTTAATAGACATCTCCACAAAAAAGAAAAAATGCTATGGCCAAGTTCAGTGTTGTAAGATATAGTAATGTTAGTACATTAGTTAATTAGTTAATTTTAAATCACTCATCTACAGCTGCTTTATACAGCTTATCAGACTTCTTGGGCAGCAGCATAGCCTAAAAGTAGTTAATCTTAAAAAGTCTCTCAGAGCTGATTAGTAAAATGTATTAAGAAGATTAAAATAAGGATACCAAGTACTATATATTCAAATCAGACACTATAAACAGGCAAATTAGGTGAGAGAGTTCTGATTTTTTTCTCCTGCTCTTTTGATGTAAAGAGAGAGGGGCTTGTCTTTTTTGAACAGGACAGGTAGACTGGACCAACTGATTTTAGAAATGGCTTTTAGGTCTCTGTCAATCTGGAAAACTGTTTTCCCAGCCTTGGTGAGTGAATGTTGGAACTCAGAACCTTTTCAATGGCTGCAAATTTCAAAACTAAGCTAAAGAATCTGAGTGGGTTGTTGTTTTTTCAAACAGATGGACTTCAAGTGCTTACAAAAATGAGAACATGAAAAAAATGAGGTATGACTAAATTATATATTCCAATTCCAAAGTGGCAAAATTTATATGTTTCATCTTTCCTCATCATCCAAACAAAAAACAGGATTTATTTGGAATTCTGTCCTGCCATCCATTCGTCTACAAGCGTCTTTTTTGCCTTCTTCGTATCCTAGACTTTGATTATGAGACTTTAATTTCATTATCTCATAATCTCTTCCTGCTTCCTGCTTTTGTATTTAAATGCTTATATATTAACCAGCGCTCTTGTTAAAGATAGATAGATATATACCAAAGAAATGTGTAGCATGTAAAAAGAGGAAGAAGGGAATGAAAAGAAGGAGGTTTTGGTGGGAAAGAGAAGAAGAGCAAGGGATAGAGAGAGAAGGTGAGAGGGAGAGGTGAGTCTCTTTGGAGGCAAACCTGAGGGAAAAGGGAGAAAAGAGAAGCAGGGCCTACCGGATCACCTGGCCTCCATCCCACTGAGGTGGGGAAAGTGAAGCATGAGGATAAGTTGAGGAAAGGTAGAGAAAAAAATGTGAGGGAAGGTGGAGAAACTAGTGTGGGGAAAAGTAGGGGAAAGTGTTTGTGAAAAAATTGAAAAAAGATGAGAAGGAGGAGAAAGAGAAAGATCAACAGAAAGGGAGGCACGCAGAGGAATCAATAATGGAGCAGAGGCAGTAGAAGGAGACACCAGCAAGCAGCAGGAGAGGATAATAATAATAATAATTATTATTATTGTTGTTGTTGTTGTTGTTGCTGTTGTTATTGTTATTGTTTTTATTTATATACCGCCCTTCTCCCGAAGGACTCAGGGCGGTGCACAGCCAAAATAAAACGTCAAGATACAAAAGT
>JANHZT010031872.1:0-10460 GCA_032468215.1 Stegonotus admiraltiensis | reverse complement strand
AAAGTGGTGCTATTAGCTAGTTTTAGAAAATACACTTTTCCCAAAAGGTTTCCACAATTTTGGCCACTACTGTATATAAGAATCTTTCAATCCATATAAAAATGTTACATACATATTTCCGATTTAGAGTTATAATTATATGCTACACTTGATAGAGCCAGTATTCTTAGAATATATTAATTAGTTTGCAAATTAGTTAAAATCAGGATGAGGGGAATGGAAACTTTTATTTCTCCTTAATCTCTCATAAGCTATTTTTATTGGATTTTTATTTTTAAATATACATCAGTATCAATATATGAACAGTGTGGCCTCTGAGTATAATTCATTTTGATCAAACAAATAATAAATAATAATAATAACAACAACAATAACAACAACAAGAAGTTACATTAATCAAATTTATATAATCCTGGTATTGATATTATTGAGGGTATTATTGAGTAATATCATTTCAATCTCTAATCTTTTCATCTAATTATTACTTATATTTATTATATAAAAATTACATCTGCTAATATTCCTCATATTTCTTATTTCTACTTTATTCTAGCTTCTAATCAGGCCACCATTACTAATAATAGTGTTAATACACATGTTTTTATTAAGACATAGTCCTTCATTATTTGGTTGTTTAAAGTCACAATACGCCATTCAAGTGCCAATCATCCTATTATTTAAACATACCTAATAATACCATCTTTCAACCTCCAATCTTTCCATCTAACTATTGCTTTATATAAAGGTGTGTACTCTTATTTCTACGTCTATTCTAGTTTTTAATCAGACCATCATTATATTAGAAAAAAAAATTAAAAAAAATAATTCCCTTCTATCCATCATCTCTTACTGTTTTAATACTTCAATTCTTATTCGTTTTTTTAGCTTGCCTCCCATACTCCTCTCTTGGATCTTTGTCTCTATCAGCATCTATGTCTTCACCATTCAGTCTGAATATTTCTCCCCATCTCTATCCTCCTAAGCTGCCAGGTCTCCAGAGTGTCCACCCAAACCCCTATCTCCCTTTCAGAGTATCTTCCAGGTTATCCAATTCCATTTTTGAATCTCTTAAAGTACTTTTCCCTTAGTTTATTTAATCAGTCATTGTTATCTTTATCGTCTTCTCCTTGTCATCTTCTTGCTTTGTTTGCTGGTTTGTCTGTTCTGTCTTTTCCTCCATTCTTTCTGCTGTCTCCTCTCTTTCTTGGACTCTTTGATCTTCACTCATTATCAGTTGTACGATATTTTCTATTTTCCCATTTATGCCTTGCAGTAGGTTCTTTATTTCTGTGTGATTCTTTCTCATAGAATCCCTAATACTTTCAAACATCAATGCCATTTCTTTTGAAATCTCACTCATTTCCCCTTGATGGAGCATCTTGTCTTATTTTAGTAAATCACACTCTTACTCAATAGTCCTGTTGTGGCCTGCCAGCAGATTTGAACAGTGAGGAGGTTGGGGAGGAACGTGGGCCAGTCCTGGAGTCTGGGGAAGGCTTGGATGAGGGCTCTGTGTTGGAGGCAGAGAGAGGGCCAGGGCAGTGGTGAAATCCAAATTTTTTTACTACCAGTTCTGTGGGAATGGCTTGGTGGGCGTGGCAGGGGAAGGATACTGCAAAATCCCCATTCCCTCCCCACTCCTAGGGGAAGGATATTGTAAAATCTCCATTTCCATCCCACTCCGGGGCCATCCAGAGGTGGTATTTGTGTTGTGGCCTGCCAGTGGCCTGCATGGATTGTAGCTGATTCCGACGAGGAGGAGGCTGGTGTGGTGCTGCGCCAGCAGCCTGATGGCACTCGAGTTGGACAATGAGGCTGGAGAAGATGTGGTGCCAGAGGCAGGGATTTAGCCAGGGTTTTCAGAATCTCCAGAAGCTCCTTTAAGTGAAGAGGATGAAGAGGAGAAGCCTCTTCTCAATGCACGGGCACGGAGAGCTGCAAAAAGGCAGGAGTAGTTCCTCAGAAGGAGGTCTCCTTGAGAGTAAGGCTTGGGGCTAATTGGCCACTCCCTTAGCCTATTTAAGAAAGAACGTCCCTTGCAACAAGCTGTAGAGAACAACTTTAGTTCACTCTCTTTTGTGTCTACAAAACTGCTTCTGGGCTTTCTGCCAACTCTAGTAAGACTGTGATTTCTTTATCTTAGAATTCTGGTAGGCTGTTAAGACAGTTCATTAACAGCCTTTGAATGATAAAGACTAAGTTATTTTGAGTAAATAAGCTTTGTATAGAGTTTGTGTGTGTTGTGTTCTTTGGGGTCTGTAGCTGGAGCAGAACAATTTGCTGGTTCTCTGAACTACTCAAAATTTCTGCTACTGGTTCTCCGAACTGCTCAAAATTTCCAGTACCGGCTCTCCAGAACCTGTCAGAACCTACTGGATTTCACCCCTGGGACAGGGCCATCTGGTAGTTATGTGCTGCCTCCAGAACCTCCGGAATCTGATATCAGTAAGGGAGAAGAACAGTATAAGCCTGTTCCCAATGTGCGCATGCGCAGAGCTGCCAGAAGGCAAGAACAATTAAGAAAAAAAAGGGTGACTCGGGAGTAAGGCTTGGAGATGATTGGCCCCTCCCATAAGACATAAAAGAGGAGCAAATGAATGTGAGCCTTTGCAGGAAGCAATTAGTTCATATAGTCAATTCAAGCTATGAGAAGTCCGTTTGACTCTGTGCTCCGTTTGGCCTTGCAAAACTAATAGACAGTTAGGTCTCTGGCAGCATTTCAAGGGAGATAAAGGTGGGCGCTTATCAACATTACCCTGAAAGACTGTCAACTTGAGCAGACATCTGTCGGAATCTTCACCAACTGTTTATGAATCATTATGGGCTGTGAATGACCATAATTCATAGCCATCTCAATAAAAGAGATTTTTGGGACTAAGATTGTGATTTATACTTTCTCAGGAAGCCTAGGTCAGAAAAAGTCCAAAAACAATATATTCAAGTCCAGTGTTGCTCCTCAGAAAGTTAAATAATCATAGTTCTTTACATCTCAGGATTATTAATCAGCTCCGTTTAAGTAATCCAGACAGCTTCCACAAATCAAAAGTCACTTTACTTTATGTAAGAGTCTTCCTTATTCTCACAATAGAGTTGCTTAACGCATTGTAAGCCGCCCTGAGTCTCCGGAGAAGGGCGGCATATAATTCGAACCAATAAATAAATAAGTAAGTAAGTAAGTAAGTCTCCAGTAAATCATAAAGTAGATAGTTATAGGACAGTAAGTATCTCCAGATGAAAGTTGTTTATTTCTCAAATCAGGAATTTTCCTAGACTTGTAAGTTATTTGGTATATTTTCCATTCACCAGTAGATGGTGGCCTCAGCTTAGGTTTCAGCATTGTTTCAAGTCTGATAAATTGATTAATCCAATTTTAGTTCAATTTATGGAAACAAAGTCGGCTATTCAAGTAGATACTTCCAGTATTTTATAATGCCTTTCCAAAACAACGCCTACCCAGTTTGAAAATCCCATTTTCTATGTTTTAAAAGATCTTTAGCTTTTCTCCCCTTAGTTCCTTTCTTTCGGGTCTAGGATTTTTCTCTCTATGGTTGTTCGCTACTTTAAGAAATAGTTCTAAGAGTCTCTTTTCCTGGATTTTTTTTCTTTTAAAGTTAGGGTCTAAATAAAAAAAGAATCTTCTCACCCAGTTCCAGTCACTGTTCATCTACACCACTTCTGTACCTTTCTTTGTTGTCTCGGCTGTCCCAGCTTCATTGCAGCCATTATGGCTGACTCTTCTTGTCGAGGATGAGAGGGAAGAAACCCTGGGTCAAGCAGGAGAGTTGCGGTCTCTGCAACTGCAGGGCACCCCTCTTTTCTTCACCACCCCTACAGGGTAGCTTTAGCTCCTTTCAGAGCCCTCCAATGGGGAGAACTTGGCGCAGGAGTGCAGAAACCCACTCCTCGCATCCAATCTCGCTGCAACATCAGCTGGAAGTCCCTGAAATTTTTGACATAGTAAATCATGTTTTTCTTCTTAACCACTTTGTGGATTGGGAAATAGAGTGTAGTGGTTCTTTTTGAGGTGGCAGTTCCAGTATGAATAGGGAGAGTTATTTTCCCAGAAATATCTACTTTGTGGAATGTCTTGGGACTCTTTATTCTCATTCAGTTTTAACATCTTCCTGAAAACCGAGTTGAACTCTCCTGTTCAAACATGGTTTGCCACATGGAGGTAACCTAGACAGACAGCTCCTACTTGTTTAGCATATAAAAACTGTGGTCTACAGGGCTTTTATATAGTTATTTTTTTATCCAATTGCAGCGTTTCTTGACTTAGGAAGCTCTGCTTACATTTATTTATTTATTATTTATTTATATCTCACCTTTATTATTTTTACAAATAACTCAAGGCAGAAACATATCCAATCCACTTTCCTCCTCCTATTTTCCCCACAACCAAAACCCTGTTGAGGTGGGTTGGGGTGAGAGTTATTGTTGCAAGGATACCTAGCTGGCTTTCATGATTAAGGTGGGACTTAAACTCACGGTCTCCCGCTTTTTAGCCTAGTGCCTTAACCACCAGACCAAACTGACTCTTCATGTATCGATGCCTTTTTCTTACCTCCCATCTGGATTACTGCAAAGTGTTCTACATGTGATTGCCTTGGAAGCTACAGATGATACAAAATCCAGGGGCCTTCACATTAATGGATAAATGTCAGCTCTTCAGGATAGACTAGATCAAGGAACAGGCTCCATATGACCACCAGAACTATAAGACAACAAAATTTTGCAAGTCTGCTTGGTTTCCTTCCCTTCTGTTATGGACAAGTAACCAGGAAGAGTTTAGTTCAAAGGACTTCAAGTTTATTATATGCAACCTATACACAAGAATCTGATTTATTAACAGCCAAGGAAAAGTGATCCTAGATAAGAATCAATGGAATTCAAGAGGGATTGGACTCTTATAGAAGCATAGTGACTCCAAACTGATGATGCATTTGATCTTACCGTTGGGCTCAGCCTGGTCATCTACTACACCTTCTTCTTACATCCCAGAGAGTTGCAGGGGAGGGGAAAGCTATCTATTTGTAACACTAAACTTCAGATGTGTTTAGTGTGTGTTTTACCTGGTGTTTCCCTAACATCCTTTGGATTCCTTTCTGTTCACTCCCAACAAGAGCAGAATTTCGGCTTCGGGGTCTAGAGCAGGAAAGAGGTTAGCCATGTGTCTCAGGTGAGGTATACCTGGTGTCGCGATCTGATTGCAATTGTCTAGTAGAGCATCCCATTCTAGCAATGGCGGCAATGCGAATTTTGCACTTCCGTCTAATGATTCTATGCAGAATCCCGTGACCTTCCTCCCTACCATGCACTGTAATCCAGTGCACATTGAAATCGTGAAGTGCATGTACTCAGTATGGACATCAAAGTGGTTGAAGAAAGCTGACATGGCTAACGATTGGTTGCTCTGTCCGTTATCACACACATTTTCATGGCTTCTTCCTGGCACCTAGTTGGATAGACTTTAGCTAGGCAGATCTGGTGGCATGAATGAGGGGACGGTGAGCATACTGACGTGCAGTTGACATTCATTGCCATATCTGGATGCGCTTTGTTGCCGTGCTGAGACTCCTTAGTCGGAGGGGGGTTAGGAGTCCACTGTAGAATAAAAGCCAACCGTGGAGCAGGAGTTGGTCATGGTGTCGACTCATGGTCTAGATGCAGGGCGGTTGGATGCTGGTCACTTTTGCATAGATAACATCACACCTTAACTGTGCAAGCTTTGGCCATGTGGTCCGTAGACTCACAGCATTTGAAGCAGACTTTGTACTCCCTGATCAACACTTTTCTTTCATCCAGGGACTTGTTTCAGAATTCTCTGCACTTGTTCAAGGCATGCAAGGACTTGTGGAGTGGACAGATAGGATCTTCCTTTGCTTTCTGAGGTTGATATAGAGCTTCCTTAGAGGGCTTTACATCAGAGTTCCTCGTTGGCAGGGTGACAATCTCCATATTATGCACTGACACAGGTTTTTCCTCTTGCGGCCTGCGTTGGGCTCTTGATCAAATCGAGGCTATGGTTGGTTCTTCTGTTATCAGAGGTCCCTTGTATTCTAAGGTCTATATTTCGTGGCTCATTGTACACCTTTGCTATGTGGGTGGCAAACAGCGGATCTCTGCCAAGGTTCTTTGCCCTGTAATTATCAGCCAGGTTGATCCATGCTTCAACCAGTTGCAGTGGTAGTTTTTTAATGATAGAACTTTGTGTCTTATACAGGTTGAGACAGCTAAGTCCCGGCAAATTGGGATCCATTTGTGCTGACTGCAGCTGTGAAAGGAAGGAAGAGAAGTTCCATAGTTCTTCAGGGTCACTGAAGTTTATGGCAGGGAAGTGATCGACACATTCTAGGAACAAGGACTCAGTCAGCGTAGACACACCAAACCACTCATCAAGCATTTCCCATGATAGCCTGAGGGCTTCAACTGGCTCATATAGTTTTGATGCGTAGACTTCCTTTACTACTCATATTGATCGTGGACCTAGTCATGCTATCATATGGCCGAGTTCCTCAGCTGGCTCCAACCGTTTGCCCTTAATGGCATTTGCAAAAAGAAGCTTCCATAGCATATAATCTGTGCTTGACTCGTCAGAGATCTTGTGCTCTCCCCTAGATGCCAAGTCCATCCTTCTCCAGGATGTTGTAGTATCCTTTTGGACTTCAGGAGAGTTATACGATGGGGGGGATGGCAAGGTGCACCCCACGGAGTCAGCTAGGGCAGGGTCATGTGCCAACGACAGCTGGTAGTTCCCTACAGAGTATTTATGGACAATTTCGTCTTGCCATGCCAAAGACGACAATAGCTCTTTTTGCTGGCAGGCAAGTTGAATACCTCCATTGGGCCGGACGTCTGGGCTCGGAATGCCTGGAAGATTTGACAGGAACTCCTTAGCTTCCACATTGAGGTTGTGTATTGTGGATGCTTGTGTACCTGCCTGCTAAGGAGCCTTCACTGCTGCTGATGGAGTACTCTGGTTGTCCCATATGTCTTGGTTTGTCGGGTTAGGTTGTTTACTTTCAAGGGAGAAGTCTCGTAATCTGGATCGTACAATATCAGCTGCATGAGTAATTTGTAGACCTGATAGTTGAGGTGCTCCTTCTCATTCTCTCGGTTTTGGGGGTTCTTCAAACAACCGTGTCACTCCTTCCTGCTTGCGCTGTGACACGTTCTGGTCATCCACGTAGGCTCTGACACGGTTGTACGAGCTTTCACTGTCTGTCTTTCCAGGGTCATAGTTGGGAATGGCGATTTTACCCTCCACCTGTAAAGCTGCGGCCCGTTCTGCCCTTACTGCAGCCCCCCATTCTTGCTGAAGAAACACGAGATTGGCCTGAGTTTTGGCTTTGTGTAGAGCTGCAGCAGCCTCTTCTTCCTTTTGAGTTGCTCTGCTTTTGCAACACATAGAGCTGCAGCAGCTGCCTCAGCTGCCATCTCTTCCTTTTGCAATTCCCCTGCTTTTGTAATATGTAGAGCTGCGGTAGCTTCTGCAGCTTTGACTCATGCTTCGGCAGTCAGACTTCTTGCTGTGGAGGCTCTGAACAACTGGCTGTGATGAGAAGATGCTTTGGAAGAATGGAAGGAGCCTGAGGCAGAAGATAGTTGTGAGACACTGCTACCCGGCCGAGAGCGGGATGACTTGTAAGAGGAAACCACCTGTGACCTATGAGATGATGCATGTGAGCAACGAGTTGCTTTGGATTCAACCATCTCAATCACAGCTTTCTTGGAAGAATGAGTGATAGATGCATGTGAGCATTGGGCTGAGGAGGCTTTACTAGAAGAGTGAGCGGCGGCCTCCTGAGGTACCTGTGATGGCACATGCAAATGACAGAACACCTCGGATTTGGCCTTTTCGCTTATTGTGATCTCCACCTGAAGATTGGCCTGAGGCTGAAGATCGATTTGAGCAAAGTCTTTTTTGCTTAGAAGGAGCTTCTCTCGCTCTCTATTCAGTAGTTGGATGTAGTGTATGTCCTCCTGAAACCCCTGGTCTTCTAACTTCACCTGGATGAGGATGAGGTGGCGTTCACAATCCTTCCCTTGCAAGTACATCTTCTCCTTATCCTTCTCCAATATGCTAATGCGCCCTGGTGAGAACCTCTGTTTGGGAGCATTGTAAAACTGTATTGATTTCTCCCAGGATCTTTGATGTTGTAGATAGTACTTATCCCATTCCTCCAACAGGCTCAATCACATGGCATTGGTAAGCTTTCTGTGCTGCCTCAGGTCATAAGTTTTTTGAGGTGCCTCTGCCTCTTTTGAAATTTGGACGTCCAATTCTGGGTTTGTATCAAGATTAGGTGGGGGGAGAATCATCATTCCTAATGAATCAGATGCTTCTGCCATGATCAGACAAGACTCCACAACGTCCGATACTTCATACATGTCAAATTGGCTGGGAGAACCAACTCTGCTGACACATTAAAGGGCTCAGCCATGACTGGGAAAACTCAGGGGATTTCCTGGATACTTTAGGACCACCAGAATATGTGTCAGCCTCCGCCTTTGCTTGCTTTGGCTGCCATGGAAACGGGGATGATAAGAACGGTGCTGGAGGGAGAACTTGAAACCGAAACCTAAGCTAACGGGGCAACGGCTGTGGCATTCCTGATTGATGACACTGCCAGACGTCTGCTTCCACCTGACCCCTGAGAGACCTTTGGATTGGATGATTTATGGTGGACTGTGGGAGGGGATGCTTTCCTGTCTCTGCTTTCATGCGTTTCAACTCAGAATCTGCTTTCCTTTACTTGCGTTCATTTCATCTTCCAGTAAAAGTACCATTCTCTATAAATAATGGAGTCTGGGTCATTCTTTCTTGGATTTTGAAGGAAGCAGGTTTGACAAGCTTTAGGCATCATTGATGCAGTTTGCTTTTGACCACTAGGGTGCGTTGCAAACTTTAGGAGGTGTCAATGCAGTTTGCCTTTTGACCACTAGGGTGCGTTGCAAACTTAAGGCGACGTCAGTGCAGTTTGCCTTTTGACTATGGGTGCATTGCAAACTTTAATAGACATTGTTGCAGTTTGCCTTTTGACCACTAAGGTGTGTTGCAAACTTTAGGAGACGTTGTTGTAATTTGCCTTTTCACCAATAGGGTGCATTGCTAACTTTACTAATGCTTGGGTTAAACTGGTTTTAGCGTGTTCCTTTGTATAGAGCTGCAAAACAACTGTCCGATTTGGGAACCGTAAGAGGCTTTCCTCGAACTTTGGTTCCTTTGGACTTTAACTGCGTGCCCTATAAAGGGGATTTAGCTTTCCAGTATTTTCTTCAAGCAAGATTCAAAGTAACAGCATGCACTATAGCTGGATTGTTGCTCTGCATCAGATCTTTCCCTTACAAAATGCCTTTGCAACTTGCTCTTCAAATGCAGATTGAACTGGCTAGGCTGGGAGAAGCAGAGTGTATCATGCAAATTCTAACTCCATGGAGACCACGTGGCTTGGCTTGCTTTGTGCTAAAATAAGGCTTTTTTCTTTTACTGCTGAGGTAAGCTTCTAAAGCAACATACACACAAAACTTTGCAAGGGTGATTCGAACATGCAGCCCTGGGCCCCTTTATAGCACGGCAGTCTTCTTAGTTAACACAAGAAAGGTCTTTCTTCTTTGTTCGAAGAAGAGAGGGAAAGGGGCTATCCTTCTCTGTTCTTTTACTGCCAGGCAGAATACTTTACTCAATTAAATCCAAACAGAGTTTGGGATGCAAAGAGAAGGAAAGCAGGTTTTGTCATTTGCATGGCTAAGCAAAGGTCTCAATTAAGTGCAAACAAAGTTTTTCTTAAGTTGTGTGTAGAAAAGAGATGCACTTTCCCCCCCCACTCAAACAGAATGTCCCTCATTGCTCCAAGAGAGAGAGAAAAAAGAAGGGGGTCTGGCAGTCTACGTCATTTTACTATTCTGTTCCCAAAGCATCTAGCTCCACTGGGAACAGGCAATTAAACTCTAGCAAACAGGTTTTCATACAGATCAAGTTTATTTCAGGTATCCTCAAAACATAGACTTAAAACCATGGTGAGTCAAGGTGAGATTCATCCGTATATTTCATAATCTGTCCCATTTTCTAGTGTAAAATGATGGAAGATCAGTCCCCCTTTTCAGAAAGCATGCTTCTCTCCTCCGTGGCAATTCATAATGGCTAGGGCTTTGTTCTACACCCCAGGCAGAGAGCCTCAATGGCCAATCAGACACACAGATGTGGTCACATGTCATTGACTACATTTCCCACAATGCAATCTCTTAAGGAGACAGCTCTTAATTCTTTTTCCCCCCAGCTTTGGAGTAGTATATTTATTTATTTTTTTTATTTTTAAAATTTTTTATTAAAGACAAAACACAAAACAACACCCAGTGTATAATACAAAATAGGGAAAAGCGGAGGAATTTTTTCTTCATCTTCAAGTCTTCCAAAATTCTCTTTGCATTGGCACTGGCATTGTTTCTTCCAGATTCCC
>JANHZT010031851.1:0-10461 GCA_032468215.1 Stegonotus admiraltiensis | reverse complement strand
AGTTTTGGTAGTGGAAGGGCTGCTAGTAATCTCAGTAGTAGTTTTGGTAGTGGAAGGGCTGGTAGTACTCTTGGTCGTTGTAATTTTTGGAGTGGAAGGACTGGTAGTAATCTTGGCAGTAGTAGTTATGGGAGTGGAAGGACTGGTAGTAATCTTGGCAGTAGTAGTTTTGGGAGTGGAAGGGCTGCTAGTAATCCTGACATTAGTAATTTTGTTAGTGGAAAGGCTGTTTGGTAAACCCTCATTTTCAATGCTAAGGATGTTTCTGCTCCATGGCTTCCTTACGCTCACTTTGTTGTCCCTTGAATCCGTGCTGTTAATCTCAACAGATCCATCGCTCTTATGATCTCCCTGGTCTTTACGTTCAAGTACTTCTTCCCAAGTTCTTTCATCTTCTGATTCTACTACTTCCCATTGAATATTCCGTACTTTTTTAGGTTCATTATATTTATGTCTATTTCTGGCATCATTCCTGAAGCCACCTAAAAAGAAAGATGGAGAAAAATGAAATAGGTTTTTAGTGTGATATTTTGTATTCAAAGTTTTCTTTTTCTGCTCCCGATGAAAATGTCTGACTGGGGCAATGGAAAAGTGGCTTTCCTCACCTTCATTTCACTTCAAACAATGCTGGACCAAGAGCAGCAAAAATAATACATAGCTACCTCCATTTAAAGGAAAATTGTTTAAAATTAAAGCTGCAAAGAAAGCCATGTTGCACTTTTCTTTGACCATTTCCCCAGCTTGCTCAGTCTTTGAATACAATGTCTCATCTGAAGTAGCTCTCTCATTATTCCTGTTTATAGGGCTGGGCAATGAAACAGGGTGTCTTCTTATACATATATATCATTTACCAGTACTATATATAAAATTAAGGGAATAACTTTATGGAATTTTCATTGTTTTTTATTTTATTTCTAGACCCACCTTCTACTTTGAGCAGCCCATAATAAAACAATCATAAATAATAAAAACAATCATAATTAATAAATCCAGGGGTATCTAAAAGTAATAACTTGAAAGATTAAGATTAAGAATTCATCAGATAGCTGCGGTATGCACTGTTGCAGCTTCCAGATGGTCTTTGAAGTGGCCCTATGTATATATATACACAGGATACTGGATTTTTTTCCTGGAATATTTTTTTCTAAATAACAATTGACATTTCACCTAATTTTGCATGAAAAGATTCCCCTGCCTTAGAATGAAAATTGGATTACTTATGTCGGTTTTGCCTTCTGTCAAATAAACATAGTCATCTTGTCAAGTGACTGTGATTTTCAATTGCTGAAATGGAAATCCAAAATAGATGTAAAATTAGGACTAGAATCAGTAATGGACTAAATGAAAAAATATAAAATCATGCTTTAATCCCAGTAAGTTAATATTTACTTCTGTAAGATATCCAAGAAGGAAATTGGCACATTCCTATGAATTACTATAATGCACTTTCTACATGGAGCTATGCTCCCAAAATTCAGATGCTTTATCCATACTGTTAAACAAGCTGGGTATAAGGAACAGAAGTGATTTCCTCATTAAAATAGTGGGCTTCATACCAGGCTGTTTCTAGACAAGATTTTGGTTATCAGTGATATACAGTAAATACTAGGAAGGTAGGGATGGCAATTGGCACAGGTTGCTCCTTCCATGGCCCTTCCTGGCCATTTACTATTTACCCTGTTCCATCAACAAATCTGCTCACATAGGAAGAGCTGCCATGTTTGAGCTACAAAAGCATGAATGACTATTTAATGGCAACAACAGATTAACATTTTCTGCATCTCTTTGCTGAAACAGTATGTCTTGTGGCTTCCCTTATATACTGTAGTAACCATAGTATAGGGCCTAATTGGAGCAATGACCAGTATAGAGAAAGAAAGGACCAAGTAAGGGAAGAAGTACTGTCATCACATCTGTCATCTCATCTGTTGCTGTTTTTCAGTGTCACCTCAGCAGCAGTGGGCATCAGAAATGGAGGTCTTGGAAACTCTGGTGGATTCCATGGGAATCACTGCTCTTCTCCTTTCCTGATTATGAATGAGTAAGGAGAACAAGGAGAAGTTTGCATCAAGTCCCAGAGAGCTCTACTTACCATTTTACAGGTTATGATCCATGAAGCTATACAGGTAGTCCTTGTCTAGTGATCCCAATTGGGACTAACTGACTGCCTGTTAGTTAGTTAGTTAGTTAGTTAGTTAGTTAGTTAGTTAGGTAGGTAGGTAGGTAGTTAGTTTCTTTCTTTCTTTCTTTCTTTCATTCTTTCTTTCTTTCTTTGTTTTGTCAGGCCTATATAAGATAACAGGTAAAAGTATAAACATAATCTGAATACATGAAAAGAGTAAGTAAAAAGGAATATTAGGACAGGGACGGTAGGCACGCTGGTGCTCTTATGCACACCTCTTACAGACTTCTTAGTAGTGGTGGGTTGCTCCCAGTTTGCACCGGTTCGCAAGGACCGGTAGTAAAAAATTTTAGTAGTTCGGAGAACCAGTAATAAGATTGGCTGGCCATGCCCCCAAACCAGTCCCCGGCCCAGTCACTGCTCACTTACCCCACCCACCTCATCAGTGGCTGTGTGTTTTTTTTTACTTTTAAAAGCATTTTTTCTACATGGCTAAATTTTTTTTAAAAAAATAGCCTCTGATGATTGCATGACTCAGCTGGGATTGTCAGAGGCTTCTGAAAGCATTTTTTCTGCACTGTCTGAAGAGGTTGTAGAAAAAATGCTTTTAAAACCTTCTGACAATCAGGCAAATCTGCTGGGATCGCCAGAGGCTTTTAAAGGGATTTTTTTCCCTACAACTTCTTCAAAAAATCCCTTTAAAAGCCTCTGACAATCCAAGCTGAGTTGCCTAATCAGCAGAGGCTTTTTTAAAAAAAATGGCTCCAACGATCCAAGCTGAGTTGCCTGATCGGCAGAAGCTTGAAGAGGTTGCAGGAAAAAATGCTCTTAAAAGCTTCTGACAATCAGGCAAATCTGCTGGGATCGCCAGAGGCTGTGTTCAGGCCACTCCCTTAGCCTATTTAAGGAGGAACACCGACTGAAGCTATTTGCAGGGAACAACCATTCCCTCTCCTTCATGCCTTGCTCTTAGATCGGTGCAAATTGCTTCTGGGCTTTCTGCCAACCATAGTAAGATTGTGATTACTTTATTTTAGGATTCTTGTAGGCTATTAAGAAAGTTAATTAACAGCCTTTGTTTGAAAAACTGATGTTATTTTAGTAAACCAAGGTTTGTACAGACTTTGTGTGTGCTGCGTTCTTTGGGATCCGTAGCTGGGGCAGAATTCATCAACTATTTCTTCTCAACCATGGCTGTAAAAACCACAATCATAAAATAAGAGAATAATGATTCTTCATGACATCTAAGATCTGTTTCCTGAAGCAGCCACCCCATTTTACCTAAGAGGGTGGCCGTCCAAATGGCGTTTTTTCTTCCATGACAGCAATTATCTCAAAGCAAAGTTAGAAACCAGAAGAATTAGATCACCTTTGACAATATGTGAATCAAACTAAAGTTGACACAAAGATATTTTTAATTTCATGTCTACAGAATATTTTTTAAAAAATAGTTTCATGTTCTTTAGACAGAAAATATGGATTTATTTTATTTTGCCATTTTAGATTCTTACCAGAATTATTACCCAGTTAAATAAAAACTTGAGATGGGCAGCTTCTTCAGGGTCCTTCTGTTCAACTGGACCTCCAGTATCTATTGCACAAGATACTTTGGGCTATCTAATAACATCCATCTGCACCATGCCAGGAATATGATCCCTATTTTGCCCCATGAAGCCATGTATAGCCCAAAATTCATCAGTTTACAAGGCCTAAGTTTTCAGACATACCCAGTGACAATGTTAGTAGATTAAAAATAGCAGATCTGAACCCCACCTTTCATTAGTCTTAGCGCTTGCCCCATCCTTAATATTCTTTCTCAATGTATCCTTCTTTATCCCAAATAAAACATCTGATAAACAAAAAGGTTGCCGAAATTGGAACTTAGGTATCTGTTCAGCTGAATTCCCATACAGTATTCCATATATGAGAAAGTCTCTAATTTTCTTAGGCCTTACTTCACCAGATGAATTAAATGGAAAACAGGCAATGATGAAGCTCATTTTGTGCTTAGCTATTTCCCTTATATTTAAACATGTATGTTAAAAGAAATTATTGTAAAAATGGTAATACTGATTTCCTTTTATAAAATTTAATGTTATAGCAGTTATATATAACTGCCTGTTCCCTGATACAATCTTTAGAACACAGTGGTACTTGTTAATTGATACCAGGAGTGCAATGAGTATCAAAAGCGATGAGCGCCAAACTAATTTCTCTCATAAGGAATAATGTAGTGAGTCACAAGACAGCCAATACTGACAAGTTTTAACTTGTGCATTATGTACCAAACAAACAATGAGTACTAAGGCAAAACGCATTGAGTACCAAATTTGATGAGTTTCAAAGCAGTTGAGTATCAGCAGTTGAGTGTATTAAATTTCTAACTAATTTTGATTCTAATTGATACAATAGCAATAGCACTTAGAATTATATACCGCTTCACAATGCTTTACAGCCCTCTCTAAGGGGTTTACAGAGTCAGCATATTGCCCCCAATTGCTCATTTTACCAACCTCAGAAGGATGGAAGGCTGAGTCAATCTTGAGCTGGTGAAAATCAAACTGCTGGCAGTCAGCAGAATTAGCCTGCAATACTGCATTCTAACCACTGTGCCATCACAGCTCTCTACATCATGTAAATTTGTTTGTTTGATTATTTGTTGCAATGATATACACAAGAATTCCATACATTTATCTATTTTATATGTGATTTTTTATTTGGAAACTGTTCAATTTTTCCTTGTATTTCAAGACTCATTTATGACTCCATATAACATTTTGGTTTTTTACAGTAATATCTTATTGAATTACCAAGTAGCTTTTTCAGTCACTAACTAGCATACAGAATCAGAATATTTCTACATGTATTTATATTCCCCATTGCCATACATCTCACTTTGGAAGATGCATCATTTATACAGAGATTTTTTTTTCTCCCAGAACCATCCACCATATCTCTGTAGAGTTATTTACAGCCCGAACTCTACTCACCTGTTTCTGCACAAAGGAAGAGAAAAAAGAGGAGAAATAACACCTTACTCATCAGTTAGCCTAAAAGTTTGTGAGACAATCCAAATTAGGGCTACTGGAGTAGAATCCGACCACTGTTGAAGACTGCAGTCTGTTTCTTGAAGTAAATGAGTTAGAACTGAGGACCTTGAACCCCTGAAAAATGGCAGGAGAAGGCTGATCATTTCACAACTGAATCATAACATTTCTTCCTTCCGTCATAGAGACTATGAGTCCATGAAAGGCAATAAAGCTTGCCTGGAACTTTGCCAGTAAATGTAGACAAGAAGAAAAGAGTTGCAGGCTGACCTCCTGGATTTGTTTGATAGTTCTTCCCTTCGGATCACAAATCAATATAATGCAAGAAAAAAACACATGCATACACCTACATACACGCCTACACACACACGTTACCTTTCATATCCTTATAAACCAAGTCTACAGCAGCTACAGTTTTCATCTTAATTACAGGTTAATTTTGTTCTAGTCCTGAGCATGCTGAATGTTTCCATCTAATTTCTTCCATATGGAATGTGAAGGTGGCACTGTTGACTTCATAAGATTCCTGTAAAGTTTAAAAGCAATGAAAAGTCTAAATCTAAAAAAATAAAACAATGCTTTATACCCATTTTTGAAAGGCATCTATTAAACCATGTGCTCGTTCCAGTTTTATCTATAATTACTAGATTTAGTATTCACTGTTTACTTTTCAGCAATATGGATTCTGTTCATTTTCTAAGCAGACCAGCCCTTACTAACAATGCAATCTAAAATACCCCTGCTTGAGGGTCCAAATGAGCCCTGTAAGAATTTGTCTCATAGAGATATGTGTAATTACATCAGTAATAAGCTGATTGCTGCTTCTTAATTATTTATTTTGGAATTTAGTTACAAGGTAGGGAAATTCTTCACAGTGCATTTAGACTTTGGCATGACTATTCCTGGACAAAGACTATCTGAGTAGCTTTAGAACCATAAGCTTGACCAGACAAAAAAAGAAACACCTTGGTGGAATCCTAAATGCACTGAGAGAAAATCAATAGCATATAACCAATAGCATGGAAAAGAAAAATACATCTTGTTGTATTATCTATAAATATATCACTGATAGGAAAAGAGCCCTGAAACAATTCCCCCATAAAGGGCAGATAGCAGAAGACTAAATAAAGCCCACATAAATAATTGGTTCAATGTGTGGCTTTCCATTTAAAAATAAATGACTTACTCAGATTCTCTTTTTAACAGTCAAATAACTGTTTCTGGAAGGCAGAAACATATGAAAGTAACTCCATTTATCCACTACATGTACTTTTAAAGTAACCTCAGGGTATGTTTCTGGCTATATTTCCTAAATACGTTTTTCCATTTATATCACCTCCTGTCCATTTAGCGATGGCATGTTTCAGTTTGATATAGGCTAACCCTAGCAGCTCAACAGCTACTTTCTAGGGGCTACTTTGCAGCCACCTTTAGCAGGAGTGCTGTAATAGCACAGTGACTGTGATTCTTGCTTTGCAAATCGAGACTCGGCAGAAACTTTTCAATCACTATTTTGGTTTCTCTGAGATGCTTATTTTTCACTCTGCTTTTTTTTGTTTTAGTCCAGCATTGCACTGTTTCACGTTTTTTTCCAGTCACAAGAAACTCATAGCTCCAAATAGCTCAAATAGAGAATGGGCAAACCCTCCTTAAGATATCTTGACTGAACAGTGCTTTTGTTCAATATTCTTCTTTTTATATTCTGAAGTAACCAGGAGATAAAACAAGGTGCTCATTCTGGCATCAATTGTCGTTGTCATCATTATCATCATCATACAGCAAACCTACATGAGAATATAATAGCAGTGAAAATAGTCCATTGAGTATGATCTTCCTACTAAGGAATCAAATCCATGTGTAAATTAGGATAGAGGGCAGAATTTCTTCACAGGCAGAGTAATTAGGGGTGACATAATAGCAGTATCCAGTATCTCAGGGGCTGCCACAGAGAAGAGGGGGTTGATCTATTCTCCAGAGCATCTAAAGACCGGACAAGAAGCAATGGATGGAAACTATTCTTGACAATTAGAACAATTAATCAGTGGAATGATTTACCTTTAGAGCAGCGTTTCTCAACCTTGGAAGCTTGAAGATGGAAGCTTGAAGCAGCGCTGGCTGAGAGATTCTGGGAGTTGAAGTCCACCCATCTTCAAACTTCCAAGGTTGAGAAACACTGCTCTAGAGGTTGTGGATGCTTTTAAAAAAGAAATTGGATAACTATTTGTCTGACATGTTCTAGAACAGATATATCAAACACAAGGCCCGCTGGCCAGATCCAGCCCACAAGATTTAGCCAGTGGAACCACCCTGGAAACAGTGAAGGACCAGCCTGCGGCACCTCGGCCCAGCCCTGGCCAATTAGCCACCGATCTACAACCTGGTGGTGGCCATTTGGGCCCAAATGTGGTCAGTCTTAGATCCATGGGGCCACCCTTCAGCCAGCAAGGGGCCGCCTCCACCTCACTCCCTGGGTGCGCACACAGGATGCCTGTGTCAGGCAGCTGCAGGAGCCTGGCATCTTGACCTGCAGGCTGACTGCGTTCTGAGTGCTTTCCTTTCATTCAGATGCCAGTGCTCAGTGCCTCCTGTGTGCACACCCAGGGAACAGGGTCAAGGTAGTGGAGCGACCCCTTGCTGGCTCCAGGGTGGCCATGCAGGTCAGATCTAAAGTTGACCGTGTTCTGCCCTGGATGGCCACTCCAAGTTGTAGATCAGTGCCATACCCACACCAGCATCTCCATGCCCCTCTTCCCAGCCTAGCCTTGCAGCCCACGAGGCTTACCTTTTGCTGGGACCACCCCTGCCCTACATGGGAATAGAATGGGGCCTTTAGGCCAATCGGGTGGCCCGCAGAAGCCATAGTGCTTCTGCTGGTCCATGTGTGAAAGGCAATAGGTGATTGCAGGGGCTGTGGGGGGACACAGCAGGCAAACAGTGGTGGCGTGAGGTTTCTGGCTTTGTGGGCGCGTAGAAGCAGAACTGCACTTTTGGCATCAGGCGTACAGTCAGTCCAGGCATAGAGGCAATGGAGGGGAAAGGGAAGCTGCTGCTCCACTTGCTTGTTTGTTTTTTAACCTATCAGATCCTCCGGGCAGAGTTGACAACAGGCAGGCAGCGATGGGCAGAGGCTTCCCATTTTGATCCCTCTCCCTGTTGTTGCCTCTGCATCTGCACTTTGGCCTGTCAGGTCTCTGCATGAATCTCAGCTCACCCCTCCCAGACCTGCTTGTGTGTGTGTGTGTGTGTGTGTGTGTGTGTGTGTGTGTTCGTGTACGCAGAGGGTCTCACCCTTGCAGCCTTGCGCCCTCAATAGCGGCCTTCTGCAATAGCAGGCTACAAACTAATGAAAACTGGGGGTTTTGGCAGATGGCTTTGCTGTCACACAGGATTTATTCCTATGTGAAAAAATGAAATACAATAAATGCATTTGTATCTCTGAGTTTACTCTCCCTTCTTTAATTATTCATATCTACTACAGGAGAATGAAGAACTTGGTCAAGGCCACACAAAAAATCAGGACAAAGAAAGAATTCTCTGGAACAATGAGAATCTGCTGCGTAATTCAGCCAATGATGTAGACACAGTCTGGAATAGATGGCAGGGACTTTGGATCACATTAACTATATGATCTCTTCTTGCACAACAATCCTAGGCTGTGCCTTTATTCACTGTGGAATACTGGGAAAAAAGCCCTAGAAGACACAGCTAGAGAACCATTGTAGATTTATGAAATCCCAGGATTGGAAGGGACCCTGTCCAATGTAATAATTCTCATGGTATCCTAGACAAATTATTGTCCAATCTTTCCTTAAAAACGATGGACCGCCTCTGATTTTTGGAAGTAGACTGTTCCATTGCTTAATGTAGTGTCTCCCAGTCTTGGCAATCTTAAGATGACTGGACTTGAACTCCCAGAATTCCCCAGCCTGGAATGCTGATTGGGGAATTCTGGGACTTGAAGTCCACCCATCTTAAAATTGCCAAGGTTGAGCAACACTGGCTTAATATATCTCACAATCAGAAAGGTCAGAGTCAGGGAATGAATTTGAACCTGTGACTTTTGAGAGGAGGACAGGATTTTCCAAAGTGCTAGTTTGTCTGCTGGCTTTTAGACTCAGGCCCCTCCTAGGTTGTTAAGATTGTCCCTGAAATGACTTGTCAGTAGATTCATGTAGTAGTATTAACTTCCTTTGGAGAGGCTTGCTTTCTTTGGCCCTGAAAATGGCAGTGGTTGCCCTATCCTCAATAAGCCATCCCTGAACCTGATTATTTTGGAAGCCATCCCTGAACCTGACTATCAACATATCTCCAACCTTCTTCTTTAGGTTATTGAGAAGGTGGTCCAATATCAGTTGCAGAGGAGGCTCCTAAGGAAGCTGATCATCTGCATCTGTTTCAGTCAGGATTCATGCCAGGAATGCATACAGAGATTGTATTATTTATTTATTTATTTATTTATTTATTTATTTATTATTTCAATTTGTATACCGCCCTTCTCCCAACGGGACTCAGGGCGGTGAACAACCAGATAAATATATGCAATACAAAAATTAAAACCATATTTAAAAAGTATTAAATCATTTGGCTGAAAATTTAAGAACCCACAGAAACAGATTTAAAACCAATTAAAACATTTCAAAAAAAAGGGTTAGGCCAAGCCGGCTAAATGGAACAGATGTGTTTTCAGGGCCCTACAGAAGGTCCGGAGGTCCGGGATCGTACGTATCTCTGGGGGTAGATCGTTCCAGAGGGCAGGAGCTGCCACAGAGAAGGCTCTCCCCCCGGGGGTCGCCAGCCGACATTGTTTGGCTGATGGCACCCGGAGGAGACCCTCTCTGTGGAAGTGTAATGGCTGGTGGGAGGCTATCGGCGGCAGAAGGCAGTCCCATAAATAACCATGTCCTAAGCCATGGACTGCTTTAAAGGTGGTCACTAACACCTTGAAGCGCACCCTGAAGACCACAGAGAGCCAGTGCAGCTCGCGCAGGAGAGGTGTCACATGGGAGCATCTCGTTTCCCCCATTACCCCCCACGCGGCTGCGTTCTGGACCAACTGGAGCCTCTGGGTGCACCTCAAGGGGAGCCCCATGTAGAGAGTGTTGCAGTAGTCCAGGCGGAAAGTGATGAGAGCTTGAGTGACCATGCGTAGGGAGTCCCGATTCAGAAAGGGATGCAACTGGCATATCAGGCGAACCTGATAAAAAGCTCCCATGGGCACGGCCGTCGTATGGTCTTCTAAAGACAGCCGAGTGTCCAGGAGGACGCCCAAGTTACGAACCCTCTCTGAGGGGG
>JANHZT010031843.1:0-10461 GCA_032468215.1 Stegonotus admiraltiensis | reverse complement strand
ATGGAAGGCTGAGCCAACCTTGAGCCTGGTGAGAATTGAACTCGCAGTAATTGCAGGCAGCTGGCTTTACTTAAACAATACTTTAGCCACTGTACCACCAAGGCTCTTCTGCTTGTATTATGTATTATTCTGCTATGATCTAGTTGCAATTTGCATAATCTTATGGAGGCTAATAATGACAAATTATATTCTCAGATGAAATCAAATTGTGCCAGAACAGGTACAAGATTGGCTCTATTTGGGGGTAGATGCAAACTAGCCATAAAGATATTTGTATGATGAATAAGAATATAATTAATTTAGATTCTCATGTTACGAATCAGTTAAATTGGACCATAGACACAAGTTGCCGATCCTATAGGTATATCACTGCCTTCATACCCAGCTGCAGCCTTTCTTCAGCTTTTGAACCTGGGTTTTAAACTAAGGATGGAAATCTCCTGTCTTTTGGTATTTGGAGAACACTAATTTCCATGTTATGGATATCATGTCAAGTTGAGACCAAGAATTCATGATTTCTGTGGCAACCATGGGTTTTCCTATTTCGATTTTGGGCCTCATATACATAAGCAAACCCACATTGGATCTTGCCTTTCCTTTGGAGCACTTGCAGTGCATCTGGAGGGGCGTATTACCACCAATCCTTTGCCATGGTCAATTCACTTCATGGTGCAGATGCAGTTGATTGCCACCCAAACTGATTACCACAGTTCTATGGAACTGGACCTATTTAAATAACCCTCCCCGGGCATATAATGGATGATGCCTCCTGGTGGACACTTAGGGAATTTTCTGAATGGATGAATTCCCTGAAGGTCTAGTTTGCTGTTGGCATCATGATCTTGCTGTTGGTATTAAGCTTTGATCAAATTTATTTTAAGTGATTGTTTCCTTGTTGGGGAAGAGCCAAATAAGATAAGGGGTTGCTAGGATCAGATGGTATTGCTTGTACAAATGGTTGGGATTTGGTCTTTTGAAGTGTGTCTTTTGAATCTTGAAACAACCCTCAATACCATCAATAATGATATCCTGGATTGTTTCAGAGGTTGGGAACAGAGGTTGTTAAGATATGGTTGTTAGGATATGGTGATTGCCTAACAGGTTGGCCACGCAATATATGCACCAACATATTGGCATTAATTGGTTGTAGATGGGTATATAAATTAAAGACAGGTATAGATGGGACTGTAACCCATAAAGCATGCTTAGTAGCTCAAGGTTTTGCTCAAACTGAAAAAAATTTCGATGAGGAGTTTGCTCCTAGTTTAAGAGCAACCACATTAAGAACAATGCTAGCGTGGGTGGCAAAGAATGATTATAAAATTTACCATATAGATGTGGAGACTGCATACTTGCATGCTCCATTACAACATAACATTTATATGAGAAAGCCGTTAGGAGTTAAAACAAATAGTCAAACTGATTGTTGGAAATTAAAGAAGCCTTTATGGTTTAAGGCAATCAGGGTTTGAAGGAACCAGTGTATAGTTAAAGAGCTAAATAATATTGGGTTTCAGGAAGGTGTAGCAGACAAATGTCTCTTTAAAAGAGAGAATGATGGTTTAATGTCATTTTTGCTATTATTTACTGATGATATAGCAATAGTGACTAAGACTGATCAAGAAGCAATGGAGATTATTAGAAAGTTACAAGATAAATTCAAGATCAGGAATCTAGGCAATATTAGACATTATTTAGGCCTTGATATTGTTAGAACTGCTAGAGGATATAAACTGTCTCAGTCTAGCAAGATAAGTCAAATGTTGAAATGCTATAGTATGGAGCTTTGCAAGCCAGCTAAAACTCCTATGGCTCAGGATTTTCAACATGGAGAAATTCAAAGTCCTGGATTCAGCAAGGAGATCTATCAATCTATAATAGGAAGTCAATCATATATTAGTATTTGGTTGAGACCTGATATTTCCGATAGCGTAAACGAATTAGCAAGATATAATGCAGAGCCAACTGATAGGCATTGGCAAGCCACAAAGCAGATATTGAGATATTTAAAAATGACAATGCATTATGCATTATATTTGGAGCCTAACCGTGATCTTATACTGAGCGCATATGCTGATGCAAGTTTCGCTACTGATCTGACTACCAGAAAATCTACATCAGGTATTGCGATAATGTTAGGAAACTGTTTAATTGGATGGAAAGTGATAAGGCAGAAATACATTAGTTTATCCACTATGGAAGCGGAATTCTCATGTTTGTCACTAGTGTGTACCGATCTGATATATTACAAACAACTAATGATGGACATCGGCTTGAAGGTAGATTATCCAATTATAGCTTTCGAGGATAACCAAGCTGCTATAAAAATGACAACCAATTTGGCTGTTAAAACAAGGTCTAAGTATACTGACATTCGTTATTTAAATGTTCGTCAGAGTATTCAAAGCAAAATGATCCAACTGGAGTATGGTATGTCTGAAAACAATGTTGCCGATAATTTCACCAAGGTGCAGGGTGCAATTAAACATAAGATATGTTGTGAAAACTATGGTTTGAGAATGTGAACCAGTATATATTGACCTGTCCAAAGGGGAGAATGTTATGGTGATGGCCTAACAGGTTGGCCAGGCAATATATAAGCCAACATGATGAATATGTATTCTATGACTACACTCTGCTGGTTGTAAACACAATATCCTTAACAGGACATAAGGTGTATTTGTCAACCAAATACCTAAGATTGAGGTTGCCTATCAAGTAGTTTGGACCCAGATTCACAGGTCCTTCTCTATAGTGAAAGTGATTAACCCAGTGACTGTCCAACTTAGCCTCACTCGCATATTAGGGAAAGTGCACCCAGTTTTTCATAGTAGCTTATTGAAACCAGCAAGAGGATCTAACTTAAGGCCCTTACCAATTGCTTCCCCCCTCTTTTGGTAGTACAAGGGGAGACTCATTATGAAGTTAAGAAGATCCTTGACTCTAGACTATACAGGGGTCGGTTACAGTATTTGGTACACTGGAAGGGTTACCCATTATCTGAAGCTACTTGGGTGAAAAGTTGAGATGTGAATACTGATACTCTAGTAAAGCAATTTCATGATAAATTCCCTGAGAAACCAAAGGCTCTTCCTGGAGATGGGAGAGAGGGTTAAGAGGTGATGTACAAGGTGTTAACCCCTTCTTTTGTGTTTTGTCTGTTTTATTTTTCAGGGTGTGTTTTTTCCATGGGGGGATGCCTGTCAGCTTGGAAGCCATATTAGGCTGGAAGCTTCCATGCTGCCTCCTTCTCATGTGTGGGAAAGTAGGAGGGGGGATTTAGTAGAGGGGTTGTCTTTAGACATAATAGTATTCTTCCTGTTGGTCAAGGTCAGGGAGATCCTGCATCTGGTTGGAGCTGTCTCAAGATGGGATGGATGGTGATTGGAGCGTGTGATTGTCTGAGGACTGAGGGGATGGTTTTGGGGGTTTTGATTTACTGAGGGAAAATCTAGACCTCTCAGATTCGGGTTTCCCCAGATGTGCCAGTTTACCTATGCTAGTAAATAGAACTTTGAAAAATGCTTGCTTCAGAGTTTCACTTGGAGTTGGAGGGTTTTCTGGAATGCTGACAGATTGCTTCTCTGGATTGACCAATTTGCAGACGTTGCTTTCTGTAAGGATTGCCTCTCCCTCTAGCTTAAGAAAGTGAAGACTTTTGAAACTGAGTATTTCAAAAGGGACCTTTTATTAAGCAGAAGGGACAGCAATGGATTCAAAGCAGCATCTGATTACCTGTAGGCAAGACTAGTAGGATTAAAGCAGTAGAGACCCCTCCCATTAGCCAGAATGCAGATTTTAGCCAATACAAAATTGTGAAGATGTTTTCTTTACCAACTGCCCTGAGAACCGGATAAGCATGCCTTCCCATTGCTATCTTCCATTATCCCTTAAAGTGAAACATCCCACATGACCATCTCCACAGCTATTCATACTGACTTTGGAAGTATTAACCAGGAAACTTCGACAAGATAAAGAAATAAAAGGAATGGAAATATAAAAAGAGAAATATAAACTACAGGCTTTTGCAGATGAAGACCCTATGGAAACTGGACCGAAACTTATTTAAAAATAGAAGAATATGGGGAAGTATCAGGTTTGAGAATAAACAGGGATAAGACAAAGATCTTATTCAAGAATCTCGCAGACTTACAAAAAAGAGGGCTTATGGAAAAAAACAACATACAGATAGTCAAAAAAGTGAAGTATTTAGGAATACAATTAACAGCAAAATGTGCAACAATCGAAGAAGATAACTACATGAAACTAATGAAGCAAATTAAGTTAGGTTTGGAGAAATGGAATGATTTACAATTGTCACTATCAGGAAGAATAGCTACTATAAAAATGAATATTCTGCCAAGACTGTTATATTTATTTCAAACAATACCATTAAAATTGGAGAAAAAATATTTTGAGGAATTAAACAAAATAATATCAAGATATATATGGTTAGGGGAAAAAGCAAGAATAGATTTGAAAATGTTGCAGGAATCAAAGAAAAGAGGGGGTTTCAGACTACCAGGTTGGGAATTGTACTACCAGGCCTCGATAGTTACATGAATGAAAGAATGGATAAGTTTGAGACATGTAAGATTATTAACATTAGAAGGGCACGATCTCCAACTAGGTTGGCATGCCTTCTTATGGTATGGGAAGAATAAAATACATACTGTAGTTACTTTCAGAGACATTATATAAGAAATGCATTGTTATTAGCCTGGACTAAGATAAAAGAACAACATTATTTGAAAATACCAATCTGGCTTTCTATTATGAAGGCATTAATACATCCTAACCTTATTAACATGGAAAAAATTATAAGACATAAGGACACATTGAATGACGAAGGGGAGTTAAAAACAAAACAGGAACTTAGAAGTCAGGGGATAGATATAGCATGGTGGCCTTATATGGAGATACAATCTTGTTATGAGAAAAATGCTAAACTGTATGGTTTCAACAAAGAGCTAATGGAACTAGATCAGATATTGACTGGAACAGATGAGAAATTGATAAAGAAAATATATGGTTACCTATTAAGTATTAAACTTGAAAGTGAGCAGGTAAAGGAGACAATGATTGCTTGGGCTAAAAACTTTGGATACGCAATAGAATTAGACAAGCGGCAGAAATTGTGGGATAGAAATGTTAAATTGGCGATGTCAACTGCATATAAGGAAAACTTGTATAAAATGTTTTATAGATGGCACTTTACACTGGCAAGACTGGCAAAAACATTTAAAGATAGATCGGATAAATGCTGGAAGTGTCATCAAACATCTGGTTCATATTATCACACGTGGTGAACATGCCCAAGAGCGAGAAAATATTGGACAAAAATACACACATGGCTGGAAAAAATGATAAAAGTACATATAGATCTGAAACCAGAGATATTTTTGCTGGGCATTCTACCAGAAAAATATGATAAAAAGACTGCATATTTGATTTTGCATATATTAACGGCAGCCAGAATTGTATTTGTGCAACAATGGAAAAGTGATGAGACCTCGTCTGAGGAGAATGTACTGTAATTTAAAAAATATTAGATTGTGCAGAAATGGATAGATTAACACTTGCTATTAAGGCTAAAGAAGAAACTGAATATTGTTTGATATGGGACACATTTTATCAATGTCTAGATAATAGAAACAGAAGTTAGAAAGAAGACATATAAAGGGAGGAAATGGTATAGAGGAGAGTCATTAAAGAAAACAATATTAAATGTTAAGCATTAAGGTTATTATATCATAATTTTATTATATTAATATGATGGTGATGACTAAATATAATGAAGATGTATAAATGTGACTATCAAATATGTACCCAGAATACACACTGTTAGATGAAAATTGAGTGTTATATAAATAAAACAAAAAAAAACCATTAAAAATGATTAGCAGTCACGGCATTCACCATTGCCATCTCATTGTGATAGACTGTGGCGTACTGGCCCAGGTTGGGCCCATATCTGATCCAGAAAGAATGACAGTTTCTCCAGGCTCCCGTCAAATGTGGCTTTTATTGGCAGAGGGTCCGCAGGTAGAGGTGGAGGTCCCCAGTGTCCAGGAAACTAGTCAGGCCCAGGAGGGTAGGACCACAGCTGGCCACCAGGCCACCCCAGTTATGAGAGGAGAAGTGGGGAGGAGAGTGCAGGAGTGAAGCTGCCCTGTACCTGACTTCATGCCACATTTGCACATAAGGCAGCCTTCGCTTCCTGCCGGTTCTGTCTGGAGTCCAAAAAAAGAAATAAGAGGGGCGGGGCGAACCAGTGATGGGACAGGAAGCTGTGGCAGAGGGCCCAAAGAGCCACTTGTGGCTCTGGAGCTGCAGGTTGCTGACCCCTGCCCTACACCACTTCAGACAAATGGTTATCCAATCTCTTCTTAAAAACTTCCAGTGGTGTAGCATTTACAACTTCTGGAGGCAAGTTGTTCCACTGATTAATTGTTCTGCCAGGAAATTTCTCCTTAGTACTAATTTGCTTCTCTCCTTGATTAGTTTCCACCCATTGCTTCTTGTCCTGCCCTCGGGTGCCTTGGAGAATAGCTTGACTCCCTCTTCTTTGTGGCAATCCCTGAGTTCGTGGAACACTGCTATCATGTCACCCCTAGTCCTCCTTTTCATCAGACTAGAACTAGGAAGAAAAACTTCATAACAGATTAGCTTCGTGTTTGAGGAAGCTTCTTGCAAGCAGTAATTGCAAAGGTATGGCATATCAATGTTTTTCCAATCAGGTATCCCCCCCCCCTAATAGCAGTATAATGTTTGCATAGTGTGGTGGTAACTGGATTATGGAAAAGGGAGAGATCCAGTGGTCGGATTCAAATAATTTAACTACCAGTTCTCTCTCCTAATGACCATTTTAAGCATAAAAAAACCCATATTAAGTATTATTTTCAGGCAGCAGGAGTGGGGCAGGGCCTGCACATAATTCATCACCTGGTGCCCAGATGCCCTCACTTAAGTTTCTGTATATTTGACTCATACCATGGACAGTACAAATCTTATTATCTGTGTTAAGGTTATCAAGAATAGCAGACTTAACAGTATCAGAATGATGATGGTATATATTTTATATAGTTTGTCCCAAATTCAAGCTTTATCATTTAACTATTTGGTGCAGAGACATTAGGTTTTTCCTTATGGTTGTATTAAACTCCTATTTACTACTGCTTGAACTAACAGAAAAGTATACCAACTTAAAATGTATTGGTCCAGTGCTAATCTATTCCACTATAGTAATGAAGCTAATGACCAATGCTATTTTTACTATTTGAGTGTCAAATTAAGGAGATGTAGCAGAGGATGCCATGTTAATCTATAATGTCAAAAAATGAGGAGTTTGGTAGCACCTTTTCTGATTAACCATTTTTACCAACAGGCAGAAGTTTTTTGTGAGCTGTATCTCACTTCATCAGAAAAGCTTCTGTCTGTTTAAACGTTAGTCAGAAAAGGCATCATGCAGTCATATTCTTTCTGAAGTTAAGGAAAGCAGTTAATGTCTTTTCCCTGCCACCAAGCATCACAGGTTGGTATGAAAACAATCACCAATCATTTTCTCTAAGGTGGGGATGAAAAAGGATGGGACAGATTGAATGGAAAGTTTAGTGATCTGTCAAGTTGTTTAACAGATGGCAAACACTTAAAGGAAAGGAATGAGAAAAGGACAAAGTAGGAGGGGCTTCTCCCAATGCTCTTGCTAATGCAACTGCTCCAGTGGTGGGTTTCAAAATTTTTTACTACTGGTTCTGTGGACATGGCTTTGTGGGCGTGGCATGGCTTGGTGGGCATGTCATGTCATGTGTGAATGCCTAACCATCCCACACCATCTATCTACCCAGCATGGCAAGGGTTAACTCATCCACTCACCCCTCCCCTTAGGTAGCCCCTCCTTACCTGTAGACACACCCCTAAGGTATATAAGGGTTCACCACGAGGTCCTCCAGAAGTTCCCTCACCACGCCACCTAAGAGAAAAGAGAAGGATGTTATGAATAAATATTCTCTGAATCAATTCTTGTCTCAGAGTAGTTATTGGGCTGGATCCTAGAAACGTAACAATATGGTAGCAGAGGATGGTTGGAAGCCCATAACCCTCTAGATATGCCTGGAAACAACAAGACTTCAGGAGATCAAGGAAGAGCAAAGACCAGGGCATTCACCAAGAAGATGGCTGCCCAGCTATCGCCTGCCAGCGCTCTTTCAAAGGAGACTCCACTCAAGGTCAACTCAGCACTCGACCCTATCACCCCATCCGAAACCAGGGGAAAAGAGATCGAGGAAGTGATTGAGGACCAGGTCTCCGCACACGAAGGTGACGACCTCGGAAAAGGACTACTGAGGCTCTTAGAGTCAGCCACCAGCAAACAGGACTTGTTCACGAACCTCCGGGGCCTACTCGACGACCACGGAGCAGCAAACAAGGAGAACGACTCAGAAGCAAGGTCCACGCACACCGATCTGGTAAGAGACACGCCAACTCACCCCACTCCCACCTATGAGACCGAGGAGATTTTCACACCTTTTTCCCGGCAGCCATCTTGGACAGTGACATCACTAAAGATGGCCGACCACCCACCAATAGGGGCCCAGGATTTTAAAAAAATCAGTGGGAACCAACCCCTATACCCAAATGGAAAGGAAAGACCCCAACTAATAAATGGGGGGGGGGTGCGACAACGATAATGACAGCAAAGGCTCACCTTCCGAGCAGGACATCGACAGGGCCATAAAGACCCTGACCACGGCTTTTGGATCAAGCCTGAACATCTCCGGCCTACACCTGAAGGCCTTAAGGGCCGCCGGAGACTCAAGAAACAATGACCGAGACTCTAACAAGGCACCACTAAGGGAGGTGACCACTGCAACACCGGCGACACCCCCATCGCAATGGCCAGGCAGGCACCCGAACCTGCAACCAGTACCCGTAATGAGGCCCAAGAACCGGAATGGGGACTCACCGATGCTGCAGCTGCGAGGGGACCATCCAGACCCACCGTCAGACAAGGACGTCGACTGGAGCCCAGCCAACCGACCGGAGTGCAGGCCAGGCATCCAGAAGCTTCGCCTGACAACCACGGGCTTCCTGGACTTCACGATGGCACCAGAGGACATCCCGGCTCTCCAGGCGACATTCCAGATTACTCCAGACCATCTTCGGACCCCCAAGGCTGAACCCGGACAGCAGCAAGATGAATGGGGCCTTCACCCAAGAGCTACAGCAGAAAGCTCCTCTCCCGGCAGCTCCCGGATTGAAATGAGATTAGCGTATGCACAGAACCGACCAGCAAGCAATGGAAGAAAAAAACAGAGACAAGTCAGTTCAGACTGCCTCCATGCGTCCCAGTGCCATATTGCGAGTTCCTTCACATTAAGAACCACAGACAGCGGCCACCAGTAAGTAATATCTCGCACAATACAGGGACTTTAACAAATGACTTTCCAAGGTTAAAGCTAGATAGGACAAACCTCTTGGAGTGGAACCAGCAGCTCCAGGTTATTTTTCTAAGGGAAAACATGCTGTTCTTAATAACTGACCCCCCTGAAAAACCTTGGACTTTAGACATAGACTGCACACACCACAGAGCTTTTTACCTACTGATAGCTAGTGTTTCACCAGGCATATACCCTAGCCTAGGACACCACATGATGGTATCAGAGGTCATAGAAAAATTATTTAACCTCTTCTACAGTAAGAGCAGAGCCACAACCACAAGGATATCTAGAGAGTTTCACTCAGCTAAGCTCAAACAGGGAATGCCCATGAGCAAACATTTACTGAATCTTAACACCACCCAGGCAGAGCTACTCCAGAGGGGGGAGATCATAACAGAAGAGAGCATGAGAAGTATTATCATTAACTCTTTAGACCCCAGCTGGGACAATTTTATAATGCAACTGGATAGCCTCAGCATAGAACATCTCACAATCGAAAATCTGACCAACAGACTGATAGCAGAAGATAACCTTAGGAAGGATCGCTCACTATCACGCAGGGAATATAAACCAAGCAGGAGGGTAACCCCCCAAGACAGATACAACAGCAACCCTGAGTGTTACACATGTGGTTCCAGGAATCACTACAAGAGAGATTGCCCCAAGAACTACAGGGACAGGGAACACCAACAGCTCAGAGACAGATCAGAATATAAACATAGACATCTGGAGAGACAGTCCCCTGATCGCAGATTCAGGCACAGGGACTCCCCCAACCCCAATGGCAGGAGAGAACACAAGGAAAGTTCCTGGGAAAGCTGCACAGGTTCCTTATATGGACTTGTGAGTCAGGGATGTGTTGAGAATCAAATGGGGGGGGGGAGGACAACTGGTTAATAGATTCAGGAGCAACAAACCACACCACACATAACACCAACCTACTTTCCTCATTCATGAAGGAGAACTTTACAATAAAGGTAGCCAACCAAAACAAAGCAAGGGTAGCCGGAAAAGGAGATAT
>JANHZT010031686.1:0-10468 GCA_032468215.1 Stegonotus admiraltiensis | reverse complement strand
TTCAATATTTGAAGCACTACCACAAAGATGAGGGGGTCAACCTATTTTCCAAAGCACCAGAAGGCAAGACAAGAAATATCTATATCTATAGGCAGATGCTCCTGTTTTTTGCCTGAAATCTCCAGGTTAATCTGCTGCTGCCCAGCTGGCCACTCTGGCTGTGGCTGCTCCAACAACCTGGAGATCTCCACTGCTTGGTCCATGTCTCCATGCCTCCCTGTACTAATCTCCCCAGAAGTGCCAGGTCCCTGCTCCTCCTCCTTCTCCTCTGAGCTCACATCCGGAGAGGAGGCCAGAGGCACATCCATGACACCCAAAAAGATATCTTCAAAATATGGTACTATTATCAAATGATGAAAGTAGCATTAGGCCATCATAATACAAGTGTGTATGTGACATCATGCTACATATACTAAAGAGGTGGAGTTGCATTACAGTGATGCAACATTACCTTTGTCATTTGATTACTTGTCCCTATTCCAGCCCCCTCTTGCTTCTGATCACCAAAATATTTTCAAGAGAAATCATAAAGTTATTGAGCACCATAAAAAAAAGTATATTTCAAAATGAAAGAAATATTTTTGAAAACTGATTTAATCACAGCACTGCAAAATAAATGTGCATTGATCTATCTAGCTGTCTTTTTCCTAAGTCATCTGCTATAAATGGCAGCAACTTGTCAGGATTTCAGGTTTTCCTATCCACGTCCCTGAAATAATTAAAATATGCTAGAGACATCCATTAGCCCTTCCCCATGCAAAACATGCGCAGGTGTACTGAGCTACTGACAGCAGTGAGATTAAAGTCCAACCATAGCAATTTGTATTCCAGATGGAAAAAACTGATTTTTCTCAAAGTGAAATAGGCAATCACCCTGATTGCTAATTAACACTTTGATCTTAAAATGCTATCATGACTGCGGTTAAGATGGAACTCTGCCTATGTGTTATATGAGATACTTTAAGTGAAAGATGAATATACATTTTTTCCTATGCTGAGACGAGATTATGATCTTTTTAATTGTCAGAACTCTAACTGATTGGTGAAGAGTTATGCAAAAATGGAAAGTTGACAGCCTGGGTTTGAGACCCAAGAGCCGTGTGATGGGGTGAACTCCCATTATTTGCCCCAGCTCCTGCCCACCTAGCAGTTCAAAAGCATGCAAATGCAAGTAGATAAATAGGTACCATTTTGATGGGAAGATAACAGTGTTCCATGCACCTCAATATATAGTCACATTACCATGGCCACATAACCATGGTAATGTCTTCGGACAACATTTGCTCCAGTTAATTCCCCTGCATGACATGGCCAAAGTAAGTGAGACATAGTTTCATTATTTTGCCTTGTAGTGAATGATGCCTTCTAGTGGTATGAACACCAGTACTTGCTTGTTAGTCACCTTTGCTGTCCATAGCGTACCCAGCCTTCTCCAGTACCACAGCTCAAATGAATTGATTTTTTCCCCCGTCTTCCTTTTTTAAGATCTAACTTTCACAACCATGGGTAGCTATGGGGAACACAATAGAGCAAACTAACCTACATGTCCTTGCCTTTCCATATTCGACTGATGTTCATCATTGCTATGAGACTAGCAATCTGACACTTTATTTCTATGCTGAATTCACATAGTAGAGCTATGTGAGCTCTACTTTGACCTACCTTAGTTCCTAAGAAAATGAATTTTTCAATATATTATATCAATTTACTGTCAATTTCTATTTTGATGTTTCCCTTCAAAATAGTCATGAGCTTGGTCTTTATGATGTTCAGGAAGAGACCAAAATTCTCATTTTCTTCTTTGATTTTCTTGATCAGATGTTCCAGGCCTTTTTTTTTGGGCTTCTGAGATGAGAGTTGTACAATCAGCATATCAATGCTTATTGATGTGTCTTCTATCAATCTTTATCCCAGTTTTTGATTCTTCAAGATCTAGCTTCTTCATGATAATTTTGGCACACGAGCTAAATAAGAAAGAGGAGAGAATCTTTTCACACTCCTTTCTTTATTTTAAACCAATTGGTGTCTCCATATGGTCTTCGCCCAGTTGGTTCCTGATTTATATACATTGATTGCACCAATTTGACCAAGTATGCTGGTACCCCCAGGTCTTGTAAGGCTCTCCATAGCTTCTAATGATAAGCCCAATTGAAGGCTTTCTTGTAGTCAATGAAGTACATGTAAATGATCTTTTGAAATTCACAGCATTTTTCCATGATCCAGGTTAGATTTCTAATATGGTCATGGGTGTCATGATCCTTTAGGGAAGCCAGCTTTGATATCTAGTAATTCCCTTTCTATAGTTGGTGCTAAATGTTATTGTGTAATTTTAAGCAAAATCTTGCTGGTATGAGGGATGAGAGGAATTGTGGGATAATCAGAACAGTCTTTTTCGGTAATGGAATGGACACTGAGTGTTTTCAATACTGTGGCCACGTGTTGGTTTCCCAAATTTTTTGGCATAGGTTTCTAATGACTTGGATGGTAGAGGTCTTAGTAATTCTGCAGAGATAACATCAACACCTGGAGCAGTGGTGAAATCCTCCACTGGTTGCCACCAATTCACTGCCTGTGCATGCACGGTGCGTACCAGATATGTGTTGCATGCATGCATGCGCAGTGCATGCTGGATGCACGCTGCACACACACGCATGCACAGTCCACACCAAATGTGCGTTTTTGGATTTCCTGCTCTTTTTTTTTTACCTTTTTAAAGCATTTTTAACTACCGGTTCCAGAGAACCGGTAGTAAAAAATGCTTAAAAAGTTAAAAAAAAAAGCTATGAAGATCAGCTAAGCGACACGTGATTGTCAGAACTTTTTTTTTAAACTTTTTAAAGCATTTTTTACTACCGGTTCGGGCGAACTGGCCCAAACCAGTAGCATTTCATCCCTGACCTGGAGCCTTGTTGTTTGGCAGTTGATTTGTTGCCCATGTGATCGCTTCCTCAAGGATGTCTGGTTCTATTTCTACTTCTCTTTCCTCATTATCTTTTGCTACCTGGATACAACTTTTCTGTATATTCTTGCCATCTGTTCTTGATGCCTGATTGGTCAGGCAGTTCTTTTCCTTGCTTATTTTTAATGATGCCTTTTCGAGCAATAAATGGTGCAGTGATCTTTTTGATTTGCATAAATGCATTCCTGGTGTGACCCTTCATATAATCTGCTTCAAGTTGTTTACATTGCTCATCCCAATGAACATCATTTTCCTCCCTTGCTGCCCTCTGAAAAGCTGTGTTCAGTCTTCTTGCTTCTTCCCATTTGCCTGCTGCCTTGGTTGCTTTTCTTTGCTCAGCTATTTTGATGGTTTCATCTGAGACCCATTTGTACTTTTTCTCTGGCTTCTTGTGTTGTGTTCTTCTGCAATTCCAATAATGGTCATTTGAATTTCTTGTCACAGTGCATCAGGCATCTTCTCAGCAATTCAAATAATTCAAATCTATTTTTCACCTGTATGGTATATGCAATAGGAATTTTGGTGACATCAAACTTCTTTGGAGGCACTGCTTTTTTGATCGTGCAGATTAAAGCATAGACTTAAAGTTTTTACCAACAACAATTCAGGATCTGCACCACAATCTGCCTTGGATATGACTTAATAGCAAGAACTGAGCTGATCCATTGATGACTGCATAAGTCATACTCAATCTAATTATGGTGAAGTCCATTTGTGAGGTCCAAGTGAATAAGTAGCACTTGTCCTATTTGAACCGTGTATTCATGATCCTAAATCTGTTTTCTTGGTAAAATTATGCCAAATGATCACCTGCACCATTCCCATCACTTAGTCCAAAATAGCCAAAGAGTATTTAGCATACCATATTAATGTCCTGTTTTTACAAAATTAAAGCTCTCCTTTTAAACAATATTTGACATAAAGTAATACCAAAATACCATAGACGTTTAGGTTGACATTTGTGAGTATCTGATTTGAAATGCTGAGACAGAGCAGAATATCATACAGTACATACTGGATGTTTTAAAGAAGATATTGGACAACCATTTGTCTGAAATGGTATAGGGTTTCCTGCCTAAGCAGGGGGGTTGAACTAGAAGATATCTAAGGTCCCTTCCAACTCCGTTATTCTGTTTTACTATACCCAACATTGTAGGGGTTATTTGCCAATTAAAAATATGAGGTCTGTTCTTGTGTTTCTAAATATATATGATGCTCAAAGTGGGAAGAATTATTATTATTTATACTTACAAAGCACCAAAAACAGAGCGTTTGAAATACTTATAAAGAGTTATGATAGATGATATGGAACTGAAGCCAACATCTTAAATGTGCTACCATAGACTTAAAAGGAAAACTTCTAAGTCTGTTCTTCACTGGAATTATAAGCATCCTTAGTATAAATATAGGTTATTAACCTGCCAGTTATTTATATTTTCTATGAATACTCACTTTTACTCTGTTCAATCATCCCAATGGTCAATATGCCAATATATTTACCAATAAGCTACTGAATATGACGAAAGCAGTATTTCTGAATCCAACTTTTTAAATGCTTGCTGTAAATTTACTCATGGTATGAACAAAATAATTAGCGTATCACTTCTGGTCTGGCACCGCAGTGCAACAGTGAGGGAAATAGTGGGCTCTGATGAGCCCACAAAAACCCTGACTGACAAACCACCAATCGATTGGTCTTTGGACCAACCCCATCCTGTAGGAATGGGGGGAGAAGAGGAGCCCCTTGGAAGGCCAAGAGGAACAGGAAAGTTCCTCGGAGGCCAGAGGGAATCTTCAAAGTCGGCTGTGGGGGTAGGCAGCCATGGCGGCTGCCTCAAAGCCATGGCGGACCGTGAAAAGATAGTGCAGGAGAGAAGAAGAAAGGACGAGTTTTTTCAAAACCGGGTGTGTCCCAAAGCAGGCAAATATTGGTCCAAGGTTCGGAATTGGATAGTGGAAATGAAAGAATTGGCTTTTAATGAACCAGAAAATTGGGTTTCTCTTTCAATTGGAATGGATTGGAGAAATGTTTTTTTTCAGGGAGTTAACACCTTTGGAAAGTTAATGAAGAAAGACAAACAGATGGTTACATAATAGCTATGGAGTCTGAGGTGATTAAGCAGGAATGTGGATTGAAGAGATTTCCCTTCTGTTTGGAAAAGAAATATTCTGAATGGCATTTTACTTTGGATTACCTTGAAATTAACTTTAGACTTATGGACTCTGGAGATTCCTATTCTGTCTCTGGGTGATTTTATGAAGAAAGAAAGAAGAAATACTCTGGATTTATTACAATTGAAACTA
The DNA here is from genome assembly GCA_032468215.1 of Stegonotus admiraltiensis. Taxonomy (NCBI): domain Eukaryota; kingdom Metazoa; phylum Chordata; class Lepidosauria; order Squamata; family Colubridae; genus Stegonotus; species Stegonotus admiraltiensis. The sequence goes on along the minus strand of JANHZT010031686.1, from coordinate 5,205 downwards.
ACTGGCTTAGCAATAAAAGGGCATGGCGCAGGAACAAAAGAGAGGAAGTTGATGTATTATACATGGAACAGATGTTACAAAAGCATTAAAGTGACGTACAGAGTTTTCAATTTGGACATATGGATTTTTAAGTGGAACATTCATGGACAGATAGAGAAAGGAAGAAACAAAGTAGATAAAATTAAAATGTAACATTTAAAAGCTTAAATATATAAATGATTCTTGGATAAAAACAGGAGGGCTCTTGGAGTAATAAAGATGAAAAATAAGAGATGGTAACTAAAATAAAGGATTGATGTACATGTGGTCATAAATAAAGATAATAAATAAGAGTATACACTAATATGAGATAACTTTAAGAAAATTTATTGTTGGATGAAATATGTTTTAATTTTAATTTGCAAACAAACTTCAGATTGGTGAATATGATTAATGTTTTATTGGATGTAACTATAAGATACACAGACTTTCGTAACAAATTGTGATTTAATTCAATGTAAGCTGGAAATGATTAATATTATGAAGCATGCTGAGAATTAATTTGGAAGAGTATGTTGGGAAACTGATATATAATAGATAAATATATCGCAAGGGAAAGTTAAAATAAGAGATGATGGGCACCAACTAAATAAGAGTTTGAGTCTTGGAGGAGAATATTTATTTATTTATTTATTTTATTTATTTATTTGTTTATATTTATATACCGCCCTTCTCCCCGAGGGGACTCAGGGCGGTGAACAGGCACAAATAAAACAATAAATACAAAAATTAGAAACAAACTAAAACAAATTAAATTCTTTTGGCCCACCAAAGTTAAAAATTAAAAATTAAAATTAATTAGAAATTTAAAAATTTAAAAAAGTTTAATATGTTGGAAACCAGTAAAAATGGAAAATGCTGGAAATCAGCCAAACAATAGGGGGTGCTCTGGAGGAGATTATGCTGGAAATCAGCTAAATACAATATGCTGGAAATCAGCCAAATAGTAGTTGGAGGTATGGAGGAGATTATGCTGGAAATCAGCCAAAATAGAATATGCTGGAAACCAGCCAAACCAAAATCGGAGGTACGGAGGAGAGTATGCTGTAAATCAGCCAAAAATAACTCCTACTGTTGCTTCAGCCAAACAACAGTAGGAGTTATGTGTAATAGATGATAAGCAGGAAAAAATTAAAGATAAATTGATAAAGTTCAAGATTTTAAGATTTGATGAAATGGGTCTAGAGACTAAGAAATATGGATAGAACTTTCTTTTATAAACTGGATTAAAAATAGAGTTGTATTGAATTTGAAATTAAGATTTGTGGTGATAAAAGTGTAAGGTAAATAATAACTATGAGGTTAGAATATTGTTAAATTTATATTTTGATATTGATGTTAAAAGAGGTAACGAAGACAATGTGGAGAAGAACCAGATGTAAGTTGGATTGACATGGACATAAAAATGAGTTATCTGGAAACTAAATTTGCAGTGAGATAATAGAATTGTTTAGATTAAGATGCTAGAATCTATGTTAACATTTTTCTCTTTTCATGTTTTGATTTTTATGTTTAAAAGATGTAATGGAAATTGTGAATGGAGCTTGTCAAAGGAATGTAAGCATTGCACCTATCTATGACCGGATTGAGACTTCGTTCTTGAAAGCTATATTTTATGTTTATGTCTGAAAAAATTAAAAAAAATTCTTAAAAAAAATAATAATTAGCGTATTAAATGAAAGGCAGGTTTTTTTCTGAAGATGATCTTTGCAATATTTGTTTCTATTGATTTTTATCAACATATTTAATTAGAATTATTAAACCTATGGTACTGCAGCCTGAAAAACTTAGAAAACCCCTGGTACCCACTGGAGATAACAAACACAGACTTACTCCACTGAATATTCTCTTAAAAGAATTATAAAGAAGTTCCTATTTTTTCCCTTCATATTATCAAAATTTTTAGGAGTTAGTGTGGAGATAGAGAAACTTTTTTCTACACAACATCCTTTACTGATATGTGAAAAATATGTCAGGGTTGCATATTGGAACCAGAAAGGACATATCTACCTCTTCCCTAAGAACCCCATTCCTCAGTTTATATAGTACTTATACACCATTTTTGCAAACGTGCATGTGCTGTGTACATATGCTGTGCATTATTTATCTTATTCATACAAATATACACTAACACATCACTGATGCACACATGTGTTTGTACAGATTTATTTACTTGACCCAGACGCAAATCAGATCATTTCTAAAGAACAAGCAGGAACCCAAAGGGATCCAAGAGTCTAATATGTTCATCTCTTTATTTTGTGTATTGAAACAGAACAGAGTTGTGGTACTCTATCTGTTAATAGATAGCTTAGTGAAGGAGAAAATATAAAAAATTGAAGGAACAAATTCAAAATGAAATTTAACCTGTAGGCGCAGAACCTTGCCAGGAGACAGGTTAATGATGGAGGGTACTTTAAAAATTAAAAATCATTTGTTGAAGAAAGAAATCTAAGATCACTTGTCCACTATGCAAGATTTTAATGTCAAGGAATAATTATTGAACACTAAAATCATATTAAAACCATCCCTTGGTCATTATTTTCTTCCACTGTCTCATTTTCTACTCCAATATAGTCTTCTACACTTCACTGAAAACAACCCTTAGAAAAATGATGATCTTTTCTTTCTGACAGAGCACGTGGGTTCTGAGTGGTGGGTTGCTCCCGGTTCACACCGGTTCTATAGAACAGGTAGTAAAACTTGCGGGAGGCTCCGCCCACTGACCCCAATGCCATCAGAATGCTTCTGCGCATGTGCAGAAGAGTGTGCGCGCATGCGAGCAAAGCAACTGCACTGGTGCAGCCCCGTTGCGAACTGGTAGTAAAGGTAAGTAGAACTCAGCCCTGATGGGCATCTAAGGATAACTATTTGTTTCCCTCTACCATATTATTTCATTTTAAACTATATTATACTCTTTACTGATAAATAAATTATTCATTTGAATAAAGTCAATATAATCATATTTAATCATATTTAATTTGTATCTTAAATTATTGTATTCTATTTATTTATTTGTTTAATTTGTATGCCGCCTTTCTCCAAAGACTCAAGGCGGCTTACAATGCATTTAAAAACCATATATAAAAACATTAAAAATTAAAACATTAAAAACAATTAAAACCCATTCACACCCTTCATGGCCGGATCTCACCAGATCGTAACAGGAAGATCAATGGCCCCAAGCTTGCCAGAAAAGCCAGGTCTTCACCACTTTTCGGAAGGCCAATAGGGTGGGGATGATCCGGACCTCAGGAGGTAACTGGTTCCAGAGAGCTGGGGCAGCCACAGAGAAGGCCTCCCCCGCAGGCCCGCCAGTCGGCATTGTTTAGCTGACGGGACCTGGAGGAGACCAACTCTGTGGTATCTTACCGGTTGCTGGGAGCTATACAGTAGAAGGCGGTCTTGAAGATAACCTCGAAGATAACCTATTCTGATTTTATTCCAGATTGTATTTTATTCTAATTTCATTTTAAATCATGTTTTATTCCAATTTCATTTTAAATTGTTTCTACCAAGCTTTTGCAATATTTGTTTCTGGAACTCTCCACTTTGATATGGCCCAAGGGCTAATCAATCAATCAATCAATCAATCAATAAAGAATAAAGTCATAGCAAATTTAAGCTATGACATGACATCCATAGCTGAGCCTGCTTTAAAGCCATATCACTGTTAGGTTATTGAATGATTTACTGATGCCTATTTTGTTTGTCAGGTTAAAATTTTGGCCAGATCTGTACTACTAGATATAATTCTGGCCAATAAAGTATCAACAGATTATCATGATTTTTTTTCCTTCTTCATATTATCACTTCTTGAGAAAAGAAAAATCCAATATACAAATGTCTAATAATAGTTTGCATATGTTTAGTCATGTACTGGCTTTTCTTCTTTGAGAATTGTGAAGTTGGATCTTTGGAATAAAAAATAAAATTTCAATTTGTAGCTAAATTTGCAAGTAGGAAAATTAATTATATGTTGTCTTAGTATCCTGCCACCTTCACAGAACTGAGAAAGTAAACTGTCTACTTAAAAATTACTCCTTAGAACTCTTACCATAATATTTATCAAAATGTGCAAAATGTGAAATGGTTCTTCCTAGGAGATCTACAAATGGGTTTGACATTTTTTTTTGCTTTGATTTATATGCCACCCTTCTCCGGAGACTCAGGGCGGCTTACAATGCGTTAAGCAAGACATTGATACAATATTGCCTTAAGCCAGGGGTGTCAAACTCAAGGCCCAGGGGATGGCCCTGGGCCTTGGGGTACTTAGATCTGGCCCACAGGGCCGCCCTGGAAACAGCGAAGGACCAGCTAGTGGTGCTTTTGCCAGTGAAAACGGGCTCCCAAGCTCCATTTTCGGCTGCCATAACCTCCTGCAACCTTCTGCCAGTGAAAACAAAGCTTGGTAGGGCCACATGCAGCCCTTCCAAGCTCTGTTTTCACTGGCAGAGGGTTGGAGTAGGCTGTGGCAGCTGAAAATGGAGTTCAGGAGCCTGTTTTTGCTGGCAAATCGCTCACGTGACTGCAGACGTCCCCGACAGGAGTGACATTGAGCTAGCCATGTCCACCCTGGCCACACCCATCCCAGTCCCATTCCTGGTCAAACACAACCCTGATGTGGCTCTCAATGAAATCGAGTTTGACACCCCTGCCTTAAGCAAATACTGCATTTAAGCATCCAGCATTTCTGGGATATAACAACAAAATATTGTTGAAAAATCAGGAACACCTCAATTTACTTTAATGTTTTTGTGCCCATAGTTAGGGCATATGTTTATTGTATAGCCACATCAGAAGTCACAACTTCATAACTCAACATCCTGGTCCCAATTTTCTATCCCTTCAATTAAATAGTTTATGAAGATGATGAAGAGTAATGGGCCTAAGACAGAACCTTGGGGTACCCCACAGCATGTTTCCCTCCATGTGTATGTAGTGGATGAGGACCCGGATTGTGGGGGCAATAAGCTGACTTTGTATAAAAAAGAACACCACTTAGGGGGTGCCAAAAGCCCTACTAAGTAGGTATATACAAAAGTATGAAGGCTATTGCTTACCGCATTGTAAGCGCCCTGAGTCTCCGGAGAAAGGCAGCATATAAATCGAACTAATAAATAAATAAATAAATAAATAAATAAATAAATAAATAAATAAATAAAC
>JANHZT010031670.1:0-10470 GCA_032468215.1 Stegonotus admiraltiensis | reverse complement strand
CCTCTCTGTATCTCTCTCTCCCCCTCTCCCTCTCTATCTTCCCCTCTCTATCTCTCTCTGTGTGTGTCTGTCTCTCTTTCCCCTTCTCTCCCCCTCTCTGTATCTCTCTCCTTCTTATCTTCCCCTCTCTCTTCCTCTCTATCTATCTCTGAGTGTCTCTCTATGTTCCTCTCTCCCCCCTCTCTCTGTATCTCTCTGTCTCTGTGTCGCTTCTCACACTCTCGGAAAGCCCAGTGAGCTCTCCTTGGAGCTCTTCACTACTCCTTTTCTTTCTTCTTGGCAAGTTTTTGGAAATCCGGGCTGGGTGAGGAACGAGCGCGAGCTGTAGTGGAGGCTTCCCTTTGGGCAACCCTCCTCCTTCCTTCTCTCGCAACCCCCTGGCCAGCTGTAGCGAGGTGGGGAGGGTGCACACGAGCGGGGATACCCTCAAACAAGCAGCCATCCATCCCATGTGCGCCTTTGCTGCACTTTGGACGAACCCAGCCGCTCACTTGAGGGCCTCCCTGCTCATGTGCACCCTCCTGGCCCCGCCACAGTGGGCCAGGGTGTTGCAAGAGGAGAAGAATGGGTGGGGAGAGATACACACAGACATAATGAGGGACATACACAGAGAGATACAGAGAGGGGAGAGGCCGGCTGACGGGTGAGCGTCTTTGGCGAGGCTGCTCCAGCTTTTTCTGAGCCTGACCTCGGGTGGGTGTGCAAGGTTCACCAGGGCCACCCTCCTTTTACCACTGCCCTGAGCTTAAAGCCGCGGCTGGGTGCTGCAGGCCTGTCCCCCTTTCCATCATCCCCTCCCGAATCCCATTCCCACCCCGCCAGGCCTCGTGTTAGCGAGGCCGGCGTTAATTGTGGCTGGGTCAGGCCAGTGTCTCAGGGCGGAGAGCAGGTTGCACGCCTCTCCAAGCAACTGAGGCACGGCCAGCACAAACAAGGGCTGGAAGAAGCTCCAGAAATAGTGAAGTGCTGGAGAATCAGCCCCGGCTGCTCATCCTTACCTTCTCAGGCCAGGCGAGGAGTGACTGGGAGGGGAGGGCGAGGAGAGGGGCTAGCCAGTGATGGGACAGGGAGCTGTAGCAAAGGGCCCAAAGCTGCATGCGGCTTTGGAGTCACGGGTTGACACCCACCCTAAGTCATAGCTCATTTAACCATGATTTACTGAATATGCCACACTTGTTTAGGTCCACATAACCACAGTTAAATGACCCATGCCTTACAAGCCACAACAATTAACAGTATGACTTGGCATGATTTATACACTCAGAAACTGCATTTATTTTCACCTTGACTAGAAGGAGCCAAGTGAGTATACACTCACTGCCTCCAGTTTGGCTAAGTTCTTCCCTTGTTAGCTGTTCTGAGTCTGATCCAATGCAAAGGGATGCTGTTGCTCAAATATTCACATCTGATTTCTGAACTCTGCTCTTGACAAGGATGTTTGAATTCTGTCCAAATAAGCCATGGTTAAACATGGTTTGTTGAATTAACAAGTTATTTACTGTTTTCCCCTTGCTTGTTCATCTCAGGGGACAGAAGTCAAAGCAATCACGTATTCAGCCATGCAGGTCCTGGAAGAAGGAAAACCAGAAGTTTTTGTCATAATCGATATTTAAACAAAGGTCATTCTGCTGGATGGTTCCTCTGCATCCGGCCCTTGGAGCAACAGGAATTGTTTTCAGGAGAAGCACAGAAGCCAGTCAGTCCAGAAACCCAAAAGCCAGGAGGAAGAAGCTCTAGGTCCAGATTCAGGCAGCAGCCATTGAGAAGATAATTGGCAGTGAAAGCCAGAGATGAAATTGTTAGCTGTTTCATGACAAGCTGCTTGATGGAAATGAACTAGGATTAATTATTTTCTTGTTTTAATTTTGCTATTTCCTCCACTTCCCTCATGGGGAATGTGTTGTTGAATATCCACTTGCTTTTGGCGCTGATTGCAGCCATTCAATTACACTTAGTTTCTCCCCCCCCCCTCCATGTAGCCATAAGAAACATTGGAAGATGTCCTCATGCAGCCCTCCTCCAGTCACGCTCTCTGTGATCAGGTGGCTGTGAAAGTACACCTTTCATCTTTTCTCCTTGATAAATTCTTTCCTAGCCGCCATGACTGCTTCTAGCTGTGTGGTGAGATAGCATCAGCACTGGTGCAATTATGGTTTGCATGGATGAGAAGTTATAAAGAGGATCTGCTATTCACACTATTGCAGATCTTATGGCACGGTTAAAACAAGTAGTCCACAGATATTGAAGAGAACACACAAGTTGCGTCATACAGATAGATCTTGACTTACAACAGTTCATTTAACAACAGTTCAAAGTTATGGGCTCAGAAAAAGTCTGCAGTTACGACCATTAGTCCATGGTCATGTGATTGCATGATTGAGATTTCTCATCTTTCCAGCCAGTTTCTGGTGAGCAGTGTCTGTTGTGGAAGCTGGATCTCTTATCAACTGCAGTGGTCATTAAGTTGGGTCCAATTACTTGATGACTTGCTTTATTACATTAACCTACGACAGAAATTCCAACTCTAGTTGTGATTGTCAATCAAGGTCTACAGAGCTATTGTAGTCTTACTACGGCTAAGAAATGTCTTCTTACAAAATAATATGTAAAGCATATATATATTGCGGACACCCTCTGTGGTGGTGAACTAGGTTGTTGAACATGAGCTGCATGTTTGAGGTCTCCCCAAAGCGTCTCAGCGCTACAATAGCTCTGAGGTCATGAGACAGACAGCCACTCTTTTGAGAGGCCACTGTCATGTTGGGAGGTCCAGGTGGTGCCCGTGTGCAGTTTTGGAGCTGATGAACGCAAATTGTCGTCCTGTATTTTCTGATGAGATACTGTGTTCCTCTTGCCATCGATTTGGACTGCTGCCAAATCTTCCCACCCCAAAGCAGTGGAGACCCACCTCCAGGCTTCCTGGGAGGAATGGTTCTGCGTCTCTCCACAGGCCTTCTGGATTCCTCTTCAAGCATTTGTGGCTATAATGTTCAGTTTTGGTCTCATCATCCCAGATGATTTGGTTCTGGAGGTTTGAAGGCTCCTCCAGGTGCCGTCTGGCATATTGTAAGTGAGCTGTTTTGGGCGTTGGTGATGGCAACTCTACCTGCGTCCCATTTTTGTTCCAGGAGTTCCTTGCACCTGCTGAAGCAGCAACACTGCGGCCTCCGAGAAGCCTGTGTCCCCATGGGGAGCGCTTCTGGGTTTTTCCTTCCAGCAGTTTTGTCTGACTTCTTTCTTCACCTACCCAGCTCAGTATTAGCATTTCCCATTTCTGGGTGAGTTTGAGGGGCACAGATTGGCATTTTCAAATCTTTGGATCTCTTTTTAGATCCTTTTCCTGACTATGGAGTTGCCTCTCCTCACAAATCTTTTTTCCTGACCTCTCTAAGCTGCAAAGCTGGCACAGTCCTGGATTTTTTTTAAAAAAATGCACGAGTGTTTCTGGGAACCAAAGAAACTCATTGACTGCTGTTAAAAGAGAAAGTTCTGGGTTCAAGTGAGACTTGGGTCACAAATGAGCACATTGAACTGTTTGAAGTGGAGGATGGTTTATTCGGCTGCTCTTGAAGTTAGCACAGGCAAAAGGGCAGTAAGGTTTCTAGTAAAGTAGTCCCAGGGTTTGAGAGGTGGGAAGTCTGGTAAAGGAAATGCCATCTTTACTTCCCCAAGGGGTCGGAGGACAGTCTATTCTTTATCTAGGTGTTTGTTTGTCTGGTGTTGAGGGGAAACCATCTTGTGTATCCTGGGAGATTTTCAGTGTCTTGATGGGATTTTCTTTCCTATGATTAAGAAACCCACATTTATCAACTTTGTAAAGGGAAAACAGCACTGAATTTCAGCCTCCACCTCAATCTAGGGCTTGGGGGGGGGGAATGTTCCTCTGCAACCTTCAGCTTCTTTCTAACAGTTGTTAGCTGGAGGGTCAGGAGAGATAATCTGCATGTGGAACACACGGGTGGCATGGATGAGGTTTCCCCCTTTTATATTTCAACAATACTCAGACACTAATTACACTGAAACTAGGTGTGGATACTTGCCCCTGACTACTATCCCAACCAGTGCCCAAATAATCAAGGGTATGCAAGCTTGAACGGCTGTTTTATTGTATCCTTTACTGCTATGGTTTGTTTAATGATTGCGCTATGGTGGCTTATGTTTTTATTTGAATCACATTACAAATAAATATATTTTATCTGCTTCCTCATGTTTACTTACAAAATGGTCACATGAATGAAGGTGAAGGTGAAAATGGCCCACATCTTACAAATTTTGCAATGCATACGTAAGCTTACGACCACAATTTATAAGACTTGGGAAAAATAACTGGTTTGCTACAGCAACCAAACAGGACAGGTACAGACAGATAATTAGGACTGCAGAAAAAACAATTGCAACCAGCCTGCCTTCCATTTAGGATCTGTATATTGTGTGGGTCAGAAGGAGAGCTGAGAAAACACCCCCTCGCATCCTGGAAACTGGCTCAACTCTCCTTGGGATGCCGCTATAGAGCATTGCAAGCCAAAACAACCAGGCCCAGAGACTGTTTTTTCCTCATGCCATTGCTCTGCTGAACAACTAATGGCTCAGAACATCCTCCACCAATAGGAGGGGGAAAGAGCCTCATTTTTGTCCTTGAAGTTGCCATCCCTTGTGGAGAAGCAAGGACCCTCATCCCTGGTCCGCACCAGAAGGAAATGCAATAAGCACTTCCCCTTCCTATGCATTTTTAGTCTCTTGAAATTTGCAGGACAGCCAGAGGCAGCTCCAAGTGGCCACTTTCACAAAATGAAACTCCAGGAGCCAAAATCCCACCAAGATGCTGGGCCACCAGGCTGACACTCTGCAGTTGCATGAAAAAACCTTTGAAGGATGGAGCGGAGTGAGCCACAAATTGCCCATTTTTGCAACCAATTGTTTTTCCCAGTAACGGATCATTTTCCTTCTCAGAGTTGGAAGGGAAAAAAAGTAAATTCTGAACTGATATCGAAGGAGAATATTTGTAGCTCAGGGTTGAACTGTGGGGTCCTTGGTACCCTCTAAGCTTGGGGGTTTCCTATAGGCATTTCATTACTCAACTAGGTAACATCATCAGTGCTAGTAAGTAATAGTAGTAAATCGAGAGCAAACCCCCTCCCTTCTACCACTGATGTTACCACTGTGGGTAATGAAATGTTTTCCAGAAAACCACCAGGCTCAGAGAGCATCAAGGACACACCCCATTTTCTGAACAGCATACAGGAAGAGCAGCGTTCATCCCTGCTGGGACCCAAGAAGCTGGAGGCCAAGGAGGTCAAACAGTCTGCCAAGCAGATCCACCCACAAGAACTATGGAGCCACCAAGCAAGTGGTGGTTTTGCTGGGCTCCCAACAGGCAGGAGCAAAGACGGGAAGGAGGCCTATGCTGGAAGAGGAACAATATGTGCCCCCCCATCCCCTCTGAAACTGAACCCAAGTGGGTAGAAGTGCCTCAGGCCAAGCTGAGTGTCAGCCGGATCTCCAGCATGGGGTTCGACTTTGCTGCATGCTTGCTATCAGGTGCCATAGTAATGGGGAGGGGGGGAGCATGGCATTTGGGTTGGGGAAGTGAGCTGGTGAGATGAAGTCCCATGTGAACTGAAAGGGAGGTTTGCTCTCAAGAATTACTGTGCTGCTGAGTGGGTTTATTTACACCCAGTCAAGGCCAACCATCCTAGGACTCCAGATGGGTGAAATACCTGAAGATGAGCTTCATGCATCATTGTTCTGCCCCAGCTACGGACCCCAAAGAATGCAGCACACACAAGTACAATTTTAAATCAGTCTTTTCTGAACGAGGGCTGTTAATTTAACTTCATTAACAGCCGACAAGAATTCAAAGAACAATAACTCAGTTCTGAGGCACAGTATTTCAGATAACCATAATCTTACTGTGGTTGGCAGAATGCCCAGAAGCAATTTGCAGGAAAACTGATAAGAAAGAAACAAGAGCCGAATCAAAACGTTTCTGGAATCAAGACACAAAGGTATTTGAATAAAGTTGTTTCCTGCAAATTGCATCAGTTGTCGTCCTGCCTTAAATAGGCTAGGGGAGTGGCCAATTAGCCCCAAGCCTTACTCTCGAGGAGACCTCCCCCTGAGGATCCATTCCTGCCTTTTAACAGTTCTACATGCTCGTGCATCAAGAAGAGGCTCCTCCTCTTCTTCCTCTTCACTTATGGGAGCTTCTGAAGGCCCTGACTGAATCCCTGCCTCTGGCACCACATCTTCTCCAGCCTCCTCATTGTCTGACTCAAGTGCCAGCTGCATAGGCTGCTGGTGCAGCACACCAGCCTCCTCGCTGTCAGAATCAGCTACTAGCTGCACAGGCTACTGACGGGCCACAAGAATCATACTGGACGTTGATTGGACCCTCAGCACTGGACTCGGGGGGTGGGGGAGGGATTTGGGGAAACTTTCAATCTAACTTTCACACGTTTTGAATCAGATCTTGCTTTGCTTTCACTGCTATCATTTCTAACTCAGTAAAAGTACCTCCTCTCTATCTCAATGGAGTTGGGGGTTTTCTTTCTGAACGGAGGCAGGCCTGACATTGAGCCAGCAACAGTTTTTTTCTGGGCCAGCAACTGGGCTTCTGACTTCCCAGCTGGCTTCCAACAAGCAAAGTCAAGATGGATTCACTTAACTATGTGTTTTGCTTAAACACTGTGACAAAAAAGCTTGTAGAAGTAAAATTTGACCGGAAGTGTTGTGGCGAGACAGTTGGGGAATTAGCGGGCTCTGATGAGCTGTGTGAAAACCCGGACTGACGAACTGCTGCCGAGGGGTCTTCAGACCAGAACCGTCCTGTAGGGACAGGGAAGGAGAGGCACCTCGGAAGACCAAGAGGAACAGGCAAGTTCCTCAAAGGTCAGAGGAATCTCTCTCCGATTCGGTGGCAGGGGCGGCAGCCATTGTGGCTGTCAAGAAGCTGGGGCAACCGGACTAAGTATTGAACAGGAGCGGTGAATGCAACAGAGTTTTTGAAGCTGGGTGAGAGACAGCCAACTCACTGGTGAAGTAACAACAACAAAAAAATATTTTTAAACCTGAAACCCCCAGCATAAGAACAGCTAATGGGCATAGGGGGAGAAAAAGAGGATGCAAGTGGAATTTAAAGGGACAAAAACCTGAAAAGAAAAATGACTTTTGGATAAAATTATCTGGAAAATTTTAAGTATTAGAAGAAGTAACCCCAATTTTGATTAAAGGATTGGAAAGAAAATAAATAAATAGATCCTTTCTTTTTGAAGGCTAAGAAAAATAAAAGACAATTGGATATTAAGCCCTGCAGCAGAAGTGCTGTATACCTAAAGATAAAATAAAGGAGGAAAAAAAAAAGAGAGAGCGAAAAGTGTTTGTTTAATTTGGACTGGACTATAACATTGATTTGGTATTTTCAAAGTTAAAAAGAAGAAAAAAGAACCTAGATTGCGAATGAGGACTAATACAAAATGGACACTTTGTTAAACAATTAAGAGAATTGTGGATGGTAGAGAGACAGCTTCAGGAGAAAAAAGAGCATTGCAATTTGGAATCTTTGTTTTGGAAAATTTTGAACTGCATCAGTGATAATAGTCATGAGAACTTTTGGGGAGGATTGCTTTGTCTGCAAGCGGCTTGACTTTAGAAAAAAAGGAAACAACGGAACTTTTAAAACTGGAACAATATTAACACAGAAAGAATAAAATGGCGCAGAAAATTAGAGAAATGATGGAAATGATATACTCGTCATGGAAAGTGGAAATAAGAGGAATAATTACAATGTTACATGAGAATTGAAATTTTTTTTTTAAGTATTTTTAATTTTTTTTCCCAACATAAACATAAAATATATCTTTCAAGAATGAAGTTTCAATCCGGTCATAGATAGTACAATCGCTTAAATTTTAAGAAGCTCCATTCACAATTTTCCATTACATCTTTTAAAATTAAAAATCAGAACATAATTTTTTTTATTTTTTTTAACATAAATTCTAGTATCTTGATCAGAACCATTCTATTGTATCACCACCAATTTAATTTCCAAAAAAAAAAGCTTAATTCATTTTTATATCCATTTGTAATTTCAATTTTATCTGGTTTTTTCCAAGCTCCCTTCATTATACCTTTTAGCATCAATATCAAAACATAAAGTTTAAAAAATATTCTAATCTCTTAATCTGATTATTTACCTTACAGTTTTATTGACTTTAAAGTTGACTACAGCTCTATTTTTTATTTCAATGTATAAATCAAAATTCTATCCATATTTCTTAATCTCTAGACACCTTCATCAAATCTTTAAATCTTAGACTTTATCAATTTACCTTTAATTTAATTTTACACATTTCATATTACACAGATTTATCTCAAAATACATCTCCTCCTCCATAACTCCTACTATTGTTTGGCTGATTTCCAGCATTTTTTATTTTGACTAATTTCCAGCATAGTTGTCTCCATACCTCCATCCATTGTTTGGCTGATTTCCAGCATAATCTCCTCCAAATCTCCCACTGTTAATTTGGCTAATTTCCAGCATATTCTCCTCCAAATCTCCATCTCTTGTTTGGCTGGTATTACCAGCATGCTTTCCTCCACTCCTACATCTATTATTTTGCTGTTTTATTTTAATTAATTCACAGCATATTACATAAGTAATTTTTTCAGCGTATTCTCCCATGATTTTTAACTAAACATGTATTTCAACAAATATCTTCTCACATATTTTCTTCTGGATTGTAAATTTCCCTTAAAGTCATCCCTCTTCATATTTATTCTTATTTTTCTATGAAAACATTTTTATCTGCCTTAAAATCAATTTCCTCTAATTATTAAGTCTATAGATAACTCTTATTAAAATTCAAAAGTTCATTTAAGCATTTAAAACATTTAAAAAATCATATTCTCATTCAATCATTTATAGTCTTATTTCATGACCAAATTAGTATATATGTATTTATATAGTCAAGTTTAAAAGGAATGAAAGTAAAAAGTAAAAAAGGAAACAGAGAGACAGAGAGAGAGAGAAGAGAGAAAGTAAAAGTAAAGAGGAAAAGAATAGCAAAAGAAAAAAGAAAAAAAAGGGAGAAAGAAAACACCTCTTATCAGTATTCAGACTTCAAATTAGCATTAAACATTACATTTTCATGTTAATCAAACTATATTATTTTTCTTACCTTGCAACCCACTATATTCCATTTCTTCTTTTTCCAATCTGTCCAAAACTATTCCTTTTCAATTTCAATGTTATCAAAGTTAAAAGTTCTATTAAGTTTAGTTCTTTTGTAACATCTATTCCATATATGGTATCGTCTCTTCTTTTATTGCCACGCCATTTTCTTTTGTTGCTGCACCTATTAGCTCAATTTTAATTGTTCCAGTTTATTTCTTCTTTCTTTCCATCAATAAAACCTCCAATAGACAGATTGGGTATCTCCAGAGTCAGACCTCCTTGATTGTTTCCAAAGTAATCCAATTTAAATAGCGAGACACATAGTTTCTCTTTCAAGTCGTAAACAATCCACAATTTGCACTTTCACTTCGTCACGGCAGTTCTCCATTTTGTCTGTTGTATAGTTATCCGCTTGTCTTTTCCCCTTGTTTTAAAAAATTCCTGTTTATCACCTCTTCCCTCTTTTTCTCTTCAAAGATAATCCATTCCCATTTAGAAAAAGAAAATTTTCAAAGTTTTATAACTTTCCAAAGAATTATCATTCCAAATTGGTCAATAATAGCAATAATTCATTTATGGGTCTTTTTCTCCTGTAAATTGTTTTACTAGGTCTTCTTGCCCTGGTGGTCTATAGCCACTAATTAAGGCTAGGGGCTCTCTTGCAGATAACCATAATTTAAGCGCTGTTCCCACCTGGGTTAGGTCTCACTTACCCGGCTTCCGAACACTTCGCTCTTTCTCTTCCTTCTTTCTCCTGCACAATGCTTCTCCAGTTGGCCCCGGCTTCGAGGCAGCTGCCATGGCTGCCGCTCCCCCGCCTCCGGCTCAGAGGGCTTCCTCCGGCCCCGAGGAACCTGCCCGTTCCTCTCGGCCATGCAAGGGGTCCCTCTCTTTCCCCCTGTCCCTACAGGACAAGGTAGGTCTGCAGACCTGTCGGAGGCGGCTCGACAGTCAGGGTTTTCGTGGGGCTCATCAGAGCCCCACTATTTCCCCAACTGGATTGCCGCAGCACCAAACCGGAAGTCAGAGAATCGAAACTTGAGGACCCCAAAATTGAGATAGAGCACGCTCAAGCTAACAAGAAAACAAAGACAGAGAAGCAAAACAGAGAGACTGAATATAAAGAAGAAGATAAAGACAATGAGATTAATTTGGAAAAAATAATTGAATATGTAAATAGTAATAATAAAAAGGTTTTTAGCGATTACATTGGGATTAACAATGGAAAAAACAGAAAGGGCAGAAAGAGACAAAGAAGGAATGAAGGGTGGCATAGAAAGAATATAAAAAACTTA
>JANHZT010031611.1:0-10472 GCA_032468215.1 Stegonotus admiraltiensis | reverse complement strand
CCCCCCCCCCCCCCCCCCCCCCCCCCCCCCCCCCCCCCCCCCCCCCCCCCCCCCCCCCCCCCCCCCCCCCCCGGCCCTTGGGACTCTCTGATCTTGGTGGGGTTTTTTTGCAGACTTTTCATAACCCAAGTACGTAACATCATCAGTGCTAAAACAGGCAGTGGGGATTGCTTTATATACCACTTACCTTGTGAGTGTTGTTGGAAGCGTTCTTGGTTGTTCCTTCATTAGGCTGTTGCTTAGCATTTGATTGTCTGAGCTGGTAGTTTCTTGATTGGGGTATAAACAGAGAGCAAACCCTGCTCCCTTCAAGCACTGACGGTGTTCCTTAATTGGGTCATGGATCATCTGCGAGAAAACCACCCAGCTCAGAGAGCACCAAGGAAGCCCACAGTTCGACCCTGAGCTACAACGATTCCATGGATAGCACCCCTCCCTCAGCTCTCTAATGGGGCAGCCTAGTCCTGGCTGCTGCTGAGCCAAGACCAAAACCACCCCACCCCCACTTTAGCTGGAGCTAGCTATGGTGTGAACAAGCCTCACCCTCATGAGGCTGTTGCCTTCCTTTCCACCTCACAGGGATGGAGTTGCAGGCAGGGCGGGGGAGCTGCAGCCCTTGGGGGAGCAGGGCATTGGTTGCTCCTCCCTGGGCTCATGGAATTTGGGGGTCTCTATCTAATGCCAGCCTCTTCCCCACCCACAGCGCTCTGATACGGTGATAAGGAGCGCAGGGGTGATCAAGAGAGTGGGCAAGAAGGTGTCGGGCACCAACACCCAGTTCTTCCCAAGTCCCAAGCAAAACCTGGAAAAGCCTCGGAGGTAAGTGGGCAGATCAGCCACTCCCCTCCCGCTCGCCCGGTTTGGGTCAGGCTCAAACCTCTGTTTTGCACCAGCTTCTCTCCTGACCTTGTGCTAAAGCCTGGGTATCATTTACTTGCCCATCTGGGTGGACACTTCAGGGCCGTGAGGCAGGGTCTGGAGGGCAGGAACAGGGCTGGATGCCCCCTTGAGGGCCAGAGTGGTTTCAGAGGGCCGCCACTGACCCTGAGAGCTGGAGGTCTCCAAACAGAAGCCGGACACCCCTTTACTGGGAACTTCTATTTACGTTTATTACCAAATTCACTTTAATCTGAATTGACATGCGGAGCGGTGGTGGGGACAGGGCCTCTTGGCAGGAAAGGACCCACCTCCGGCCGTGGGAGTGGGCCATCCTGGGAAGGAGGCATGGGGGGGTGTTGGGTGAGTGGCAAGCCCCCCTCCCCCAGGACGTGGTTTAGCAAAGGAAGCGCTGGCTCACTTCCCCCCTCCCCCCCCCGAAAGGCCCCTGGGGCAATCCGCCACAATCCGGGCCGGGCGGGGGTTTTGCGGAGGGTCCCTTTCCTGACCGGCCTCTCCTCCTGCGCCAGAGTCTCCTTCCAAGCGCAGCAGCGGAGCCTGGAGGACACGTCGGGCCTCTCCAGCGACATTAAAGGTGAGCGCCAGGCATCCAGGCGTCGGGACAGCCGGGCGGGGGGCGGGGGAACGGGGACTTTCTTTGCCAGAATGCCGACACCAGAAGAGCGGGAGGGCCTCTGCAGTGGCATAAGACGGCCGCCCGGGGACGCCCGGGACCCCTCCCCCTTCCCGACCCACCCACCGGCCCCTCCTCTGCCCGGCAGTCCTCTTCTACGACCTGCCTCCGCCGCTGGTGTGCGCCCGCTGCAAGGGCCGGCTGCCCAGGACCGAGCCGCGAAGGTGCCGCCTGGACGCCCGGCCCGCCGACTCGGATGTGGAGCTGGCGCCCTGGATGGACCGGAGGACCCACGGCCTCTGGCAGCAGGAGACGCCCACCTGGCTGCAGCCTCTCTGCCGCCTCAGCAGCCTCGCCGCCGCCGGCTGGAAATAGGCCGGGCCGGGCCGGGGCGGGACCCCGGCTGGGGCGTACGGCCGCCCGGACACGCCGCCGCAGCAGCAGCAGCAGCCCAAGCGGGACGAGAAGCGACTGGCGGGGCCAAAGCGCGAAAGGGATAAATAAAGCTGCCGGCTGGACCCGACCCAGGAGTGGCGCCCACTTACAGAGGAGGCGGGCAGGGGCGGAGGCCGGGAGCAGGAACCCCCCTCCCGCCCCACACAGACGGGAGGGAAATGCACTCGGGGCCAGCTAACTCTGCTGGATGTCTATGGGTACAGCCAAGGCGGGGGGGGGGGCTTCTAATACCCCCCCCAACCCTCCTACCAGCCTCTCCCCATCACCTGGAAATGATACACCAACTCTTGAGGGGGAGCCCTCTAAGTGGACTGGGGTCCCACACCAAGCACCCCGGTGTCGGGTCCCTCACTTGCCCAGAACAGGTGTCGGGTGCCCACCAAGGGGGCAATCCCCCCTCCAGGGTCTGCTTTTGGGTGGGGGTGCAGTCGGTGGTGAGCAGCGTCTTGCAGCCAGATGGGGAGGCTTCATCCAGAGCATCCCCCAGAAGATTGGGGGGACAGGAGGGGGCCTGGCTTTGCAGACAGGGGCTGAGCAAGGCACCCCCACAGATGAAGGGGTTCAAATTTGGGGAAGGGTGGCTGGAAGGGCAAGATGCTGCTTTCCCCATGACTGGAAAAGTCCCCACGGCCATAACCTGGGGGTTAGGTCCCCCTCTTCCCTTTCATTCCCCCCCACCCCCCAGTAAGCCAAAGGAAGGTCAAACCAATTTGGGGGCAAGGTTGAAACTAGGGTTTGCATCTGCCTGCTGTGCCCTGAGAGCAGTTAGAAAGAAACTAAGGAAGCTTAGTGCCACCCTGAGACATGGGTTCACCACCACAAGGTCAGGGGCCTGGAGCCCTCCTTCGCAGGGAGAGTTACCAAAACCACTCCTTTCAATGTGAACTGGACAAGCGGGAGATAGCCGGGGTGGAACAGGAAGGGGAAAGTTAACTGGGAAGCTTTTTTGTGTGCAAAACCTCAGTTCTGGCTTTGATCTACTGTAACCACTTGGCTTTTCAAAGAATAAAAGAAATAAAAAGAATAAAAGTGCTGCAAATGGAGTCAAGAGTCTTGCTTTCCTGGGAGACCAGGCTGGGGCAGGACTGACCGCTGCATCTTCAGCGGAGTGACCGCAGGCAGCCCAAGGACGCACCTGGAGGAACGGAACAGGGTTTTCCTGCCTTTGAAGAGGGCGGCCGTCTGCGCAGGCACACAGAGGAATTCTCTGGCTTTGCAAAGCTCTCCAGCTTCCTGACTTTTCCAGCTTTTGCAGCTGAGTTGATGGTCCTGGCTGACCGGGAGCCTCCCCCCCTCTGTCCCCCCAGCCAGACCCCTCCCATGCCAGCTATGTCGGCTCCCTGGCTCCCTTCTGGCTTGCAGTTTGGGAAGGGGCGGCAGGCGCTCCCAGGCCTCTCTGTATGTGGGGCAGACCCTTCCCCTGGGCCAGCAAGGTCAGGTGGCACCTGCAGCTGCTGCCTGAAAGCTCAGCCTGCAGCTTCTCTCCCGGCTGCCTCACTGCCAAGCAGAGCCTTCCGCTGGCAACTTCTCTCCCTTCAGGCATCTGGATGGGCCCTTCTCCTGCTCTTCTGCTGTTCCCACAAGCTGCTCCAGGCGTCTCTTTCTGGCCTTCCTCCCCGTCCTCAGGATGGAATCTCCAGACGTGGCAGGCTGGGTCAGGCGGGGCCATCCCTACTCCCGGGTGGAAGAGGAGGAGGAAGCAGGGGGCACCTCTTCAGCAGCCTCAGAAAGAGACCCCCCCCCACTTCTCCATCTCTCCTTTCTATGTCTAAGGCAGGTTGTGTGACTGTACAGGTGCATTCCAGCATTTGCCCCTTTAGCACCCATGTTCTCTTGGTCTCAGGCTGAGCCATCTGCCTTCCCTTGACAATCTCCATGCCTTTGGCACAAAACCATCTCAGATTCAGAATAGAGCTGGAAGGGACCTTAGAGGTCTTCTAGTCCAGCCCCCTAGCCCTAACCCTTGACTAATTTCCATCCACTGCTGCTTGTCCTGCCTTCAGGTGCTTTGGAGAAGTGGTTATCCCCCTCCTCTTTGTGGCAGCCCCTCAAATACTGAAAAGCTGCTATCATGTCAGCTCTAGTCCTTCTTATCTCTAGACTAGCCAAACCCAAATCCTGCCCCCGTTCTTCATAGGTTTTAGTCTCCAGACCTTTAATCAGCCCCTCCTGCCTCTCTCTGCTACTGGAGATGCATCTATGGGGACAGGGACCTTCCAACAGGGGCAGAACCCCCCCCCCCGGTTTCCGTCTCCTCACCTGTCACCTGGGGTTAATGTTGGGCTGTTTTCCCCCTGGTGCCCCCAGGCTTGCTGGTGTGCAGTTCCTTGAATCCCGAAGCAGCACATCTGGAGCACATCAGCTTGGGGGAAGCTGCCCCACCTCTTTGAGGGAAAGCATTTATCTCCCACGCTTTGGCACAAACATGCTGTGGAGCATCCAAATCCAAATTATTGCTCTGCATTCGGGGGAGGGGGTGAGCCTCTCCCTCGGTGACACAGGGACCTCTGGCCACTGGGCTCATTTTTGTTCTTGCCTCTCCCAAAGACGCTTTTCCAAAAGGCAACCGGATGTTCCTGGTTTCTTTCCTTGAAGACATTTCACTTCTCATCCAAGAAGCTTCTTCAGTTCTTCTTGGGTGAGAAGCCAAACCTTTTCAAGGAAAAAACTGAGAAAGTCCAGTTGCCTTTTGGCAAAGCCTCTGTGGGGCAACCATGACCTGGATGAGTGAGACTCCCCATAGACATCTGCTCCTGCCTCCTTCCCGTTAAAGGAGGGGTCCGGAGCGAAGCCCCTGCGGGGGGCCTTTCTACTTGCCCTCCTCAACTAGGTGCTGCTGGTCTCTTTCCTCGAGAGGGGAGGGAGGGAGGAATTGGGGAAGGGGGAGGGTTTCCTGCTGCTCCCGATTTTCCTGATTGTCTGGGATCTGTCCTCCACTTACAACAGCATCCATTTAGTGACCTTTCGAAGTTACAACAGCACTGGCCATTTTTCACCCTGGCAACCCTGGCAGCCTCCCCAGGGTCACGTGGTCAAAATTCAGACACTTGGCAGCTGACTCGTATTTATGTCCTGGTGTCCTGTGAGCCCCTTTTGTGACCTTCTGACCAGCAAAATCAATGGGGACATTGAACAACCAGGTTGCTAACTTCACGATTGCGGTGGTTCATTTAACAACTGTGACAAGAAAAGTCATAAAATGGAGCAAAACTCACTGAAGAAATGCCTTGCTTAGCAGTGGAAAAGTTGTCCTTATTTGTGATCATAAGTCAAGGCCCAGGTGTGGCCCTCGCGGAGAGTCCTGGTCTCACACAGGCCTGTTGTGGTTGTGATTGTGGTTTTGGTTGTGATTGGGGTTGGGGTTTGGGGGCTGGGGTTAGGGTTAGGCCTCGTGAAGCTGTGCTGATACCCAAACAAGGGGATTCCCCCCACCCCGAACCTGCAGCTAGTGAGCCAGGCTGTGTTTGGACTCCTTCAGGACATGCTGTGCCCATCTTCAGCAGTCGCTGGACAGAATGGACCGAGGCATGGATACGGGCAGGGGGCCAAGCAGGTGGTTCCCAGCACCCACCCTCCGTGTCCTGCCCTCCCCCCAGGCAGAGGGGGAAGGAGTTGGCTTCTCAGCAGGAAGGAAAAAATCCACCAATCTCTTTAGCTGAACTTGTCCCACATTAAAACCGTGAAGACAATTCAGCTGTTCCTGCTGCCGAATCAAGCAGCACATCTTGAAGCTGGACCCTTCCTGGCTTCAGAGTGCCGAGAATCCAGCTGTTGTGGAGTCACACGGCACAGTGTTTCTCAGCCAAGGTGGCTGGACTTCAACTCCCAGAATTCCCCAGCCAGCGTTCTAAGTCCGCCCACCAAAAGTGGCCAAGGATGAGAACTATTGCATAGAAAGAAGGGCCTCTGGCTAGATGAAACCGGGTGTGTTTGTGCTGCACATTCTTGGTTGTGTTTTGAGCACAAGTTTTGCGAGTTGGCAACTCAGAGTGCAGCATTCCTGTTCTTCTCCCGCCAAGTAAAGTTGGATGGATTTTATCCTTGAGAGCAAAGCCATCCTGCGAGGAAGACCTGAACTGCCTCCCTTGGCTGGAGAATTCCCCCTTCCCCCTTTCTGGGGTGGGGGCAGCGGGGGAGGAGGGCAAGACCTCGCTCTGGAGCAAGCAGAGACGCTGGATCGATCCTCCCAGGAGGCCAATGAAGGCAGGATACAAATACATAAATAGACAAATAATAAAGTAAATTCAAGCACCACCTTGGATGGGACGCTTGCAATTGTGTGTTTGAGTATTTTATTAGTTCATGAAAACATGAAATGCAGACGTACAAATGAAAACAATGGGGAAAGGGAAGGAGAAAAAGAAAAGAAAAACAGGGGCGCTTGCAATTGTGATGCGCAGTAGAGCATGGCTGAAGTGGCTCCCCAAAGACCCCCACCTGCCCCCCTTCTCTCCCCCTCCTGTTTTCTTGCCAGGGATCCAAGTGCAGGCATTTCATGCGATGGAAGAGCTGGCAGCTGAAGGGCTGGGTGCCTCTCCTGCCAGCAGGTCCCGGTGCCAAAGATGTGTGTGTGTGTGTGTGCATCTCCCTCCCCCTTTTCTTGTGCACAGAGCCCCCCATCTCCCTCCTGGCCAAGTCAGGAAGAGCCGGAAAGGCAGAGATTTTGGCTCCCCTCCTGTTCAGCTGCCTCCCCCCACACTGGAGAGGAGCTCTGGGGCACTTTGCAACTTGTGGGGTGTGAGGGTGAGCCCCGAAGGACTGGAGAGCACCTCCAAGGTTCATCCCAGAGAAGCCGTCCAAAGGGCAGCCGCCTTTCGTTCCCCTTCCCTCAAGAGGGCCGAGCCTCATGTCAGGACCCCAAGGAGGAGCTTCTGTGCAGGGAGGCCTTGCCTTGCCTTGCCTTGCCTTGTGTGGTGGCAGGTGTGTGTTTTTGACCATGGCTGGGAGGCTGATTTAGGGTCTCCAGGAAAACTGCCATGGTGGTCCCAGAATGAAGGGATTTTTCAGAAAATGACTTTACTTTTGAAAGAAGCTTGCAATGTTTTGTTGCCTTGGCTTGCTCTAGGGCTGCCCCCTTCCTTAGGCTTCCTTGAAAGCAAACCTCATTCAGCTCCCTGGAACTCTGGGGACGATTTGTCCAAAAGAGCTGCTGACTCCCCCGTCCATTGTTCAAAGGAAGTAGGAGGGCACACAACCATTTCTCTGTTGCAGCTCTTTGGGAGGGAAGAAGGAAGCTGAAACAGCAGCTCTGACTGCTTAAAGTTCTGAATATTTGACATAGTTAGAATTGCTCCCACAAGAGCCATCTGGGGCCATCTGGGCTGCCTCCACCAGAGACAATGAAGATTAACGGAGGATCCTGGGGCCGAAGAGGCTTCTGGGCTACATGTTGTTTGCAGCACCAGATGCTGCTGGCCTCCCCATGCCGGTCAAGGGAGAACAGGAGGCGGGGGTGGGGGTGGGGCACTTCGCCTGGCATCAGGTTGGCCAGGGTGGGAAGAAAGGGCTGCTCTAGACTGCTTCCAGGCAGCCTCAAGATTCTTGATATACAGATAGTCCTCAACTTACGGGCACAATTGAGCCCAAAATTTCTGTTGCTAAGCGAGATAGTTGTTAAGTGAGTTTTGCTCCATTTTACAACCTTTCTTGCCTCAGTTGTTAAATGAATCTGGCTTCCCCATTGACCTTGCTGGTCAGAAGGCCACAAAAGAGAATCACATGACCACAGGACACTATAACCGTCATAAATATGAGTCATTTGGCAAGCCTCTGGATTTTGACCACGTGACCCCGGGCATCCTGCAACGGTCATATGTGTGAAAAATGGTCATGTCACTTTTTTCAGTGCCGTTGTAATATCAATGTTGTAAATCAAGGACTACCTGTATCACGCCTGTCCTTTACTATGACTTGGATGATATGCAAATAATTGACTGAGCAATAATGCAGTTCAGGTATTGCATGTTTCTTTGGAAGAGCGGTTGGATTTTGGAGCCCGGAGCATCTCAGCCACATTGACCCCTTGCAAGGGGAGGGGGCACAATCAGGTGTGGCTCAGGCCTGGCAGAGGGTGCAGCATCTGCTCTGTCATTAAAATGGACCCCAAAGTCAACCCCTCCTGAGCCGGGCAGAGGGCCAGCCTGGGAGCCTGAGAAAAGAAGTGGAAGATGGTCTGTGGAGACCCTCAGTCCTCCAGGTCATGGCTGGGTTCCAAAGGTGCTTTTCAAAAGCCAACTGGACTTGGCGGTGTTTTTTTTTTCCCATGAAAACATTTCGCTTCTCATCCCAGAAGCTTCTTCAGTTCCTCAGTCTTCTTCAGAACTGAAGAAGCTTCTGGGATGAGAAGTGAAATGTTTTCAAGGAAGAAAACCAATAAAGTCCAGTTGCCTTTTTGGAAAGCACCTTTGGGTCAAGCGGAAGACAGCTAAACAGGCGGGCGAGATGTTGCTTCAGACCTTCTGGAGATGTTGCTGGGCCTGCTCCATGGCCCGGGGGCTGACCGAGCTCAGAGGCAGTTCAAGGGCTGGGCTTGCTGAGGCTGTGGGACAGGTTGGCCATCTTCCTTACAGGAGATCTTGTGCACAGGTCAAATACCTTCAGGTAGAGGCTTCCTGCAGAAACAGTTTGACTGAGGGGCACTGAAGACCAGTGGCACTTTGCTTCCAGCTGCAAGAGACCATCTTGGCTTCCCAAGGGGGAGGTTCTGAGGGATCCAGTGGCTTTCGGCTCTCCGGATTAGTCCTGGGTTAAAACAAGACAGCAACATTTGATATTTTGGAGAGCTGAGAGGTGCCCTATTGGTGCATTATCTTCTCACACCTGGGAAGGGACAGAACTTCTCATCATCCTGATGTTTGGAAGGAAGCTACAGCCAACTGCGGGGGGGGGAGGGGGAAGCAATGATGGTGCCGTTGATGGTATTTGCAGGCCAGTCGCCATTCCTTCATCTTGGAGCCTTATCTTGAAACCACCAAGCCTTTGATGGCAGACTTGAGGGCAGCTACAGAGGGAAAGTCTGAGAGAAACTTCTGCGTCAACTTCAGTGCAGAGACCTTCTGTCTCTCTTCATCTGAAGCACGCACAAAACATGCTGATAGGCAAGATAAACAATATTAGCCCATCAATTCATCTCTATAACATGAGAATCGTGATCAAAGAGGAGATTGGTATGTTGATGGAACTTCAAAAAGAGATCAGCTGATCCTCAGAGAGGCAAACGGGGGTCCCAAAGAGACCTCAGCAGGCACAGGGCTAAATGTCCATGGAGATTCTTGGTCATCCAGGCCATGCTTGTCCCAAAGGTGCTTTTCCAAACGGCCACTGGACCTTCTTGAAGATGATTCCTCAGTTCAGAACTGAAGAAGCTTCTTGGATGAGCAGCGACATGTCTTCAAGGAAAAACAAAGTCCGGCTGCCTTTTGTAAAAGCACCTTTGGGGCACAGGGCTAAACTTCATAGAGGTTTTTTTTATATTCTTTTTATATATTGCTATATTGACACCCCTCCCCCCGCCAATGAAGCTGGAGTGAAGAGTAGCTAAAGAAAAAATGTTTTCTTCAGGACCTTCACCTCCTCCAGGTAGAGTCAGCTGGTCCTCGGCTTTGTCCAGATTCCAGGGACCATCTTACGTACTGAGTAAGGGAGAAGTTGGGGGCCCAGGGCAAGAGCTTTTCCACAGCCACCCCCACCCTGTGGAAATGCTTTCCCAGATGTTCCATTTGCAGCCACCCTGGTATTGCTGGGCAACTCTGCAATTGTTGCTTCTGGGCTTTGATGAGCCGCTTGGACTGGCTGAGCTGCCATAAATACTTGTCTGGCTTTATGGATCCTCATGGCGCAGCTGTTGGCGTTATGAATGCTGGCTTTGGAGGCCAATGTGCCTTGTTGTGTTCCTCTGTGAGTCCATTTGGCAGGGCAGAGTGGGAGAAAGGATGCCGGAGGAGCCAGGGGGAAGGAGCCTCCACTGGGGATGATCATGGCAGGACAAGACCACTTCAGGACCGTGGCCCCATTCACACTGGTCACTGGGAGGAACCAAAGAGCACTTCAGTCTGTTGGGCAGTTTTTCAGGCCAGAGGTGGTTTAAGCAGCACACAGGCGATGCCTCCTCCCCCTTCACCCTTGCACAGGTTAAATAGAGTGGGAGCCCCCCCACCTCGCCCCACCCTTAAGGTTTCTGTGCTGTCTCCTGTCTGTCCTGAAGGATTTTTCTTGTTTGGAAACGCTCCACCTGGGGCTGGCTTGACCAGCAGGCCGCCTCTCCTGGGGGAAGGTGGAGGAGGACGGTGGGATGCATATGGAAACGGGGGTTCCGGGGCCCTGAGCCTGCAGCCAGCCAGCCTCCCTTCCATCTCCCTGCCTGCCACGGGGCTCCCGATAAGCAGCGACGATCCCCGACTGCTCGCGAGGGGACCACCCCGTCGGAGCTCTCCGTGCGCGGGAGCGGGCGGCACTGACAGCTGCCGGGCAGGGGCGGGGCAGGTCGGCTTATAAAGCCCGGGGAAAC
>JANHZT010031437.1:0-10481 GCA_032468215.1 Stegonotus admiraltiensis | reverse complement strand
AGTCAGCTTATTGCCCCCACAATCCGGGTCCTCATTTTACCTACCTCGGAAGGATGGAAGGCTGAGTCAACCTTGAGTTGAGATTCAGTTTGTTTTACATAGTAGTGGTAAAGCTCTAGGGTACCACTGGATAGTAAGGAATAGTAGAGTGGGGTATAGTCAGCATATTGAAAGTTTCTTAGTTCAAAGTGTTGAATGATTTTCCTCCATCAATTTTTGTAGATGGTAAAAAGCACGAGACCCAAAATGGGAACGTTTGGGACATTATAAATCAACAGCCTATATATAGAACAAAAGTTCCTCACATCACCTTTTGAGGGTATAGCCTGACAGGAAACATTGGAGCCATTATAAAACATTCTTCCTAAGGACCAATTTTGGGAGTGGTCCAAAGGATCCACTCAAATGGTTGATGGTATTTATTGAAAGCTGCCAAGAAATGCAGGAAAACTACCAGAGCCACACTCATCTCTCATCAGTTTCTGGCAAAAGCCGTTTGCTAAAAGTACCAAGGCAAGAGGCCAAGAGTCTCTGACTGAAATTGGTAAAAAAAAGAAGATATAATTCAGATGAATTTGGAGCTGCAAAGTTACTTCCCTATAAGTAATTGAATATTTGGGTCTGGCCTACAATTATACAGAATCTCAATCAAAAGAATATCAATATTAGTTTTATTTCTCCTTTAGGTAGTTCACTGTAATGGCTAGGCTCACACCTGGGAGACTGAGTTCTGGTCCTGCCTTAGGCACAAAATCAGCCTTGGGCCAGTCACTCTTTGTCAACCATAGGAAAGAAGCAATGGTAAACCTGAAGAATTTTGCCAAGAAAATTGGAAAGACTATTCCATGCAGTTGTCAGGAGTCAAAAGCTGACTCAAAGGCACATACTGTACATATATATATACACAGACAGAATGGAACATACCCTGATCACCTCTCTTAACTCCGGAACCAGTTCCATCTTTAGCAGATTTAGTGAGCCAGTAGCAGATGCATCTCTCATACATCTTGTCAATATTTAAAAGAATCATAAGTAATAGGACAAACTATTGCCAAATTTACATCATGTATTCCACCAATATGGAGTTCAAATCAAGATGGCTATAATAATCTGATCCAATAAATTTTAATAAATTGTTGACAATTTATTAAATCAATTTATATAGCTGCCCATCTTGCAAATAGCTGTTTTTTTGCAGCTTTGAACTAACCCCCATAAAAACAACACTAACAGACAAATCACACAGTGGTCACCAAGGGTAAATCTAGAAAAAACAATGAAAACCTGTAAATGGTCTTATAAATTCCTAGATCCCAAACTATGAAACACATTCCAGTCTTCAACAGTTTAAAAAAAGGTCAGAAGGGTAGGGTTAATTTAGTCCTGGAGGATGTGATTCTCCAGAGGCCAAGTGCTATGGCAGAAAAAGCATACCATTGTAGAAGTTTAGCACACACCCATCTCCTAGAGCAGTGATGGCTAACCTTTTTGCTGTCGCGTGCCAAAAGCGTGGGGACCCGGGGGGGGGGGGTCGCGGGTGTGTGTGCCCACATCTATAATTCAATGTGCCCTGCCCTCCCGCGCATGCCCACATGACCCCCCCCACACTTCCCCCTGCTTTTGGCACGGTGATCCCGGTAGGCCTGTTTTTCCACCTCCCCAGGCTCCAGAGGCTTCCTAGGAGCCTGAGGAGGGCAAAAACAGCCTTCCCCATCCCCCTGGAGGCCTTCCGGAGGCCAGAAACAGCAGTTTCCCAACTTCCAGTGGGACCGGAAGACCTGAAAATCATTTGGCCGGTGGGGGCATGTGCGCTGGAGCTGAGCTAGGGCAACACTCGCGTGCCCACCAATATGGCTCCGCGTGCCAACTGTGGCACCTGTGCCATAGGTTCGCCATCACGGTCCTAGAGGAATGAAATATTTGAGAAATATTAAAAAGGCAGAATATTATATTTCCCTGGATGAGAAATGTGCTCTTGGAGACAGAAAGCAGTTCCCACCTTCCTTAATAGCCCACAGCAGATGTCAGCATTTAAGAGATAAAGAAATAGCTTCGCTCTATTCATAGGCAAAAATTCCCTGCAGCAAGATCTGAACAAAGGTAGGATTAGCCCTCAGCCAAAATAGGAATTGCACAACAAGCCCCTTCATTGCATCAGCTAAACTTCAACCAAACTTAAGCTCAGGCAAATTCCTAGAATTTGTACATGGCCCTATGGGAGTCTGACAACAGCCAATAGAATACATGTTCTTGCACAGGAACAGGAAGTTCAAGTGCAAAGCCCAAGAGAATGTATAAATACACCCACTCTCAACTCCATATAGTCAGCTGCCCAGAATCCATGTGGTTCTGCTTCATCATTAAACCCTTTTTCCAATCAGCCTCCAGCCTCTATTTCGTCTCCAGTGCCTTTCTTCAGGCTTGGAATTGAATCAGATGGATATTTCTTCCAACACCATTAGATGACATTCTTTAATTGAGGAATCTGGAGTTTCTTACAGGACTTGGTGGCATGGGTAAAAACAACCAGGGAGGTTGTTCTACAAATAACCCAACTTCATGCTATGGAGAACTTTATAGATGACAACCAGCAACCTGCAGTCCTCTAGGAAGTATATTGGGAGCTAATGCAGATTACAGAGCCTACCTATACCATATAGTGTACCTGGGTGTGCCTGTAGTGATCTGTGCCACTGCATTTTGGACAATCTGCAGTGTTTAGATGGCCTTCAAGAGCAGCTGGATGAAGCAAGTGTTGCAGTACTCCACTTGATAAGGATAGAATAATAATAATAAGAGCTCCTACAATGAGCCACCTCATTGTAAGAGTTTGTCCAGCCCTCACTCCACATCTTTGTCAAGCACCTGCAGAATACTGTATCAAAAAAAAAAATCTCATCTTCAGCCAGTCTTCTTCATCCTCTCAAGGTTATGTTTTTCTTTTCCTTTTCCTTTCTCACTTGCACTTCTCAACATTTCCTTCTGCCTGTAGATATCACTGTTGCTCTGCTTCTCTCCCTTCTTATTTTATATTGAATTATCCAGTCCAAGTTTTTCAAAAAAAGGTTCTCTAAGTCCAAATTTTATAGTCTCCAAAAGCATCCAAGTTAGTTAATATTCTATTTGAGGTCCCCAGTCCAGCTTCCTAGTTTCAAAGTTCTTTCATTCTTTTAAAAAGTTCTCTTGTCTTTCTTTCCAGTTTTAAAAATGGCTCTCAGGCTTGCTTGATGCTGTTTTGGGAGGTGGAGGGAAAACAATTCCACCTCCTTCTTTTTGGGTCCCACTTTCACCCAGGCTAATTTCCAGGGGGCTTGTTTCTCAATAGAAGTTAGGAGTTAGAAATCTCTCACCCAGATCCTTCACACTGTTCCTCAGTCTTTCACACTTTCTTCATCAGTCAGCTGTCACAGCTTCAGTCAGGCATGCAATGGCCATCTTTTTCTTCCTGCCAGATTGAGAGCCTTCTCTGGATCAATGAGGGAGATTGTGGACTTCCTGAGATCGACCGAGTGTGGTGTCTTACTTCATCACCCCTCTGAGGTGATTTAGGTCCATCCGAACCTCCTTGCAGTTCGAATTTCAGTGCGATCCCATGGAGATGTGTCGTGTTGCTGCAATGTCAGCCCCGCTTGCATCAATAAGCTGTTCATGTTAGATAGCCGAGACGGAGAAACACTGAGACTTTTTAAAATAGTGCAGCTCTTGGAACTTAAGTCACTGTTTTTTTTAATTGTAATCCCAGAGGAGCATAAATGTAATCCACAAAAAAGTGAGACTGTTAATTATAATCCAAGAGGAAAGCAAAAATATAATTAACAGTGTCACTTCTTCTTTTTTGTGGATTACAATTACGCTCCTCTGGAATTACAATAAAAAAAACAGTGACTTTTTTGGAGATTGAAGATAAGGAAGAAGGAAAAAGGAATACTGTAACATTGAATACTCTGACTCCTGAATAGCTTTGTAAAAGGAGAAATTGGAAGGAGATAGTGAACTTGGTGGTCAATACTGGGGCTGTTGGGTATCGTAGTTATTATTTTCAATAATTGGTTTAAAATTATTAAAGTATAGCAAAATAAAGAAAACTATATCTTAGCCATCCTCCACATCCTCAGCATCAGCATCTAGTCCAGCAGGTCAAAAGTCATTGGATGTTATGTTGCAGCAACAGAAAATGAACATGATGCAGTCAGAGATGAAAGTTATGATTCAAGCCATGCATGAAGACATTAAGAAAAAAATAGGAAAAGTAGAGGACAAAATAGAGAATCTTCAACAAATAATGACTACAAATGAACGCATTCAGAAAGTATAAGAGAAAGCTGAACAGAGAAAACAGTGGAAGACTTAATCTGGCAGACAAAATCCATGAGACAACAATATCACTTGAGATGGATAAGGCTGATTATTACTTGCAGTTTCATAATATTGAAGAAAAGTGAGAAAACCTGGCGGAGATAATGGCAGAACTGCTGACAAATGCTTTAGAGGTGACCAAAGAAAAGGTGCTCACTGTGATGGACGAAATATTTAAAGTCTACACCAGATATGTGCAAGAAACAGACTCTCCAGAGAGATACATGTGAGTTTCACTAAAAAAGCAATAAAAACAGAGATACTATGAAGAGCGAGAGATGACCCTTTAAAATACAAAGGGAAAGAAATAGTCCTAAAACAGATCCCCAGAAGAGTAAGAGATATAAGAAAGGAATATCAATTTCTGGCAAGACAGTTCAGTAAGAATGGAGTAAATTGGCTGATACCAGAGGGAATACTGGTGACCTGGAAGGAGCAAAGACATAGATTGGATTCTATAGAAAAAGCAGAACAATTTTATGATCATTTTTTGGATTACGAGAGGAAAAGAGAATAAGAGAAGAAAAACAGGATAGAGGAAGCCATAGGAGAGATACACAACAAAAAGAAGACTAAACAGAGTTAGAGGAAATAGCAAAGAGAGAAGGAGCAAAGGCAAAAGAACAGAGAGAGACAAGAACAACTAGAACAACAAAACCCATCTCTAAGTAAAACCATGGGAGAAGAAATAAAATTATTGTCAATTAATATAAATGGACTGAATTTTTCTATAAAAAGGAAAAAGATGTTTAGTAAACTAGAAAAATTAAAGTTGGGTATAATTTGCCTGCAAGATGTTCATATTAAAAAACAACACAATAAACTATTTGAATATCCCCAAATTTGGAAACTATACACCTCTTTATCACAACATAAGAGAGGAGTGGCCCTTTACATAAGAGAAACAATAAACGTCAAGCAAATTTCTACGGATGAAGAAGGGAGGATTTTGATGGTGGAGTAACAATCAATTACAAACAAATACTCTTGATAGTAATTTATGCACCAAACAGCAATCAAGAGGAGTTTTATGGTAAACTCCATAAGAAAATAATAGAACTGGAGTATGAAAATATATGTGTAGCAGAAGACTTTAATGTAATTGTAGATGCGGAACTGGATTATAAAACTAGGAAAGTAAAAAAGCTAGGAAAACTTTCAAAGGCTTTCTTTAAAATGGCGGAAGAACTAGGTATCCAAGATGTATGGCGAGAGATACATCCTAAGGAAAATCAATATTCATTCTATTCAAATAGGCATATGTCTTGGTCAAGAATAGATATGATATGGATGTCAACTGAATTAAAATCTATTGTACAAGAAATAAACATAGAAACAAGTAACTGGGCAGACCACAATCCAATAAACGTTAAATGGAAAGGACAAAAAAGAAAATTAAGATGGATGTTGAACCGATCATTAAAATCAATATTAAGAGATAAAGAATTTATTCAATTCATGGAAAAAGAACTAGACTTTTTCTTTAAAGAGAATAGAAAAGAAGAGACCTCATTCCAAAACGTATGGGATACAGCTAAGGCATATATTAGAGGTTTAGCTATAACTTATATGGGAAAGAAAAATAAGAAGAAACAAAACCAAAAGATATTAGAAGAAGAATATAAGAGGCTAGAGATAGAACTACCAAAGGAACCACAAAAAAAGACTCTAAAAAACTAAATGGAATTTATAAAACGTAAGTTGAATTTAATAAAGAAGAATTAGCACAAAAAAATTAAAAACGCTAAACAAAATTTCTTTGAAAATGCAAATAAACCAGGAAGATGGCTGGCATACAAACTGAAAAAGGAGAAAGAAAAAACCCCTGATACACCAATAAATGGATGAGGAAGGAAATCTTCATCATCAAAATGATGATAAAAGGAAAGTGATCCAAAATTACTATGAAAAATTATACGATCAAGAGTTTCAGAAGATAAAACAATACTTAGAAAAAGCGAAACAGTGAAAGCTATGTTAGATGAAGATATAACAATGATGGAATTAACAGAAGCAATTAAGAGACAAAAGAATGGCAAAACACCAGGCCCAGATGGTCTACCAGCAGAACTCTATAAAGACTTACAAAATATTCTAAGAATACCAATGCTGGAACTGTCCAAGGAAGTATTGCTAGAAGCGAAAGTACCAAATTCATGGACGAAAGCATATATCACTCTCATACCGAAAGAAGATTCAGATTTACAACAGATAAAAATTTACAGACCAATATCCTTATTGAATGCTGACTATAAAATATATGCCTCAATAATAGCAGAAAGACTAATAAGGTTCTTAAATCAATTTACCATATTTTTTGGAGTATTTAAGACACACCTTAATTTTTGGGGAGGAAAACAAGGAAAAAAGTATTCTGAACCAAATGGTGTCATAATATATTATTAGTATTTACAACCATATATACTTTTTACAACCATATATACTTTTTACAACCATGTAACTTTTTACAACAATGTAAAGTCAACAGTGGTATTAAGAACCATCATCACTGTCATTAACAAATGATGAGAGACTTTAAGGTTAAAGCACTCCTCTAATTTTCTGGAAACCCCAAGAACTCATCATCACTGCTGGTGTCAGTTTAGGAAACTCAGTTGCTCACAATCACTTTCTTTGCTACCTTCATAAATGATATCCTCTTCAGTTTCATCTAAGGCATTGCTAATGCCACATTTTTTGAAGGACCGTGTAACAATTTCGTCCTTCAATGAGTTCCATGATGTTTTCACCCATTCACAAACTTGAGTGATAGTGGGCCTCCTCATTAGTCCAGTGGGTGTCAGATCATGATTACCAGCAGCCATCCATTTGTTCCACTCTTCTCCCATGTACACTTTGAATGGCTTGTTGATGGAAACATCAAGAGGTTGCAACTGGCTGGTAAGACCCCCAGGAATTACAGCTAGATGAGTCTTCACTTCTTTGAATCTTTTCACTAATATGTGCTCTAAACTGGTCGAGCACTAATAAAGCTGTTTTTTCCAGAAGTCCTCCAGGACATTTGGACCACACTCTTTCAATCCATACTTTCCTTCCATGTTCGTCCATCCAGCCTTTCTCATGGACATGCACAACACCTCTTGGAATCACTTCCTTTGGGAAGGCTTTTCTTTTGAATATTAACATTGGTGGCAATTTGGCGCCGTCTGCACAGCAGGACAACACAAGCATATAATATGTTTTTTCATGTCCTGAGGTTTTCACGGTTACACTTTTGGCACCTTTCACATTAACAGTCCTACTTGATGGCACATCAAAGGTTAGTGGGACTTCATCCATATTCCAAATCTGGCTATTTTCAAAATTATTTTTCTGCCTGGAGTCTATCATGAAAGTATGAAAAGACAGAATCTTACATTCATACTCTTTTGGCATGTTTTGCGCAATTCTAGTTTTGGTGTGGTATAGCAAGGCCATATCGCCTCATAAATCTGAAGCACCACGATGGTGATCCAGTAAAATACTGAATGCCTTTCTGTGTAGCAATGCGTTTGGCTTCATAGATCACCATTTTTGTGGTGACTGCAAAGCCACTGTTCTGGTGACCTGTGATCCAGTCTCTCATGTTCTCCTCTAACTGTGGCCACTTTGCAGGAAGCCCACGAAAGTTGTTCTTGCCTTTATCCTTTACCTTTTGCAGCTGTTCCACCTGTTTCCTCCACTCTCTTATCATTTTTTCAGTTGAAGGTGGTCCAAAATGTTTCTCCGCTGCTCTGTTTCCATGCTCCTGAGCATATTTCCAGCTTGAAAGAGATTTTGTATGCTTGCCTTCTTGGCTTTGACATTTTTCTGCAAGAAAGAACAATATTGTGTCCTTTATAACAATGCAGAGCACTGTAGCTGAAACCATGTTCATTCATACACACACACTATGGTAGCTCATTATGCCCCCACCCTAAACTATGGTAACAATAGCAAGCTGAGAATTTTAGGACGTTGGTGATTTGTTTCCTCCATAATCCTAACCCTATACAAACAAGTGCTAACCCTAACCTTAACTCTAACCCGTTATAAACAGACGCTAACCTTAACACCTAACCCAGGGATCTTCAAACTTGACAGCTTTAAGACTTGTGGGCTTCAACTCCCAGAATTCTGAGACTTAAAGTCCACAAGTTGACAGCTTTAAGGCCAACCTGTCAGGCAGCAGCTTCTCCAAACAAGCGGCTTTGGGGCGGCTCCTGAAGGCGAGCGGTGGCATTGGGAGGGCGTGGCTTCGGCTCCTGAAGGCAAGCGGCGGCATTGGGTGGTGGTGGCAGTGGCTTCGGCAGCGGCTTCTCCAGGCAGGCAGCAGTGGCTCAGAACCATTTCTCAGGACCCTTTGCTTTTCATTTTTCTGATTGGCGGTTGGATCCCAGATCCCGCCAACCAGCTGCCTGTTGCCACAATTGTTGCCATTGCCGCCATCACACCAACTCCCTCCCCCTCCCCCCAGGTATGGCTGATGCAACATTCGGAGTATAAGAAGCACCCAGATTTTCACCCTCTTTTTGGGGGTAAAAAGGTGCATCCTATACTCCGAAAACTACATTCAGATCAAAATGGGTTTTTACCTAAGAGACAAATTAAAGACAACATGAGAATTCTAAATACACTGGAGTACTACGAAGCACATTCAGGGAAGCAAATGGCATTGATTTTTCTAGATGCACAGAAACCATTTGATAATGTGAACTGGCAATTTATGCTAACACAATCAAAAGATATGGATTTTGGGGAGAGATTAACATGATTAAGGCGATATATTATAAGCAAACAGCAAAGGTGATGGTAAATGGAGATTAACAGAGAAGGTTAACATTAAAAAAGGTACAAGACAAGGATGCCCCTTGTCTCCACTATTATTCATATTGACACTGGAAGTATTAAACAGAAATATTAGACAAGACATAGAGATAAAAGGTATGGAAATAAAAAAGGAAAAATATAAACTACAGGCATTTACAGACAATTTAGTATTCATTCTGGAAGATCCACAAGAATCAGGGCCTAAATTAATAAAAGTAATAGAGGAATATAGTGAAATGGCAGGATTGAAAATAAATAAAGAGAAAACTAAGATATTGATCTTACAGACATGCAGAAAAAAGAGTTAATGAAGAGAAAAGATATCCAGATTACTAAGAAAGTAAGTACTTAGATTACTAAGAAAGTAAGTACTTAGGGATTCATATGACAGCAAGATGTGTAACTATTAAGGAAGATAATTATTATAAACTAATGCAACAAATTAAAGCAGATTTGGAAAAATCTGCAATTATCATTGATAGGAATAATAGCTACAATAAAAATGAATATATTACTGAGACTACTATACCTATTTCAAGAAATTCCGATAAAATGGAAAAAAAATACTTTGAGGAACTCAAAGTAATATTAAGATATATCTGGTAAGGAAAAAAAAGCAAGAATAAGCTTAAAAATGCTGCAGGATTCGAGATACAATTGGGAATTGTATTATCAGGCTGTGGTACTTACATGGGTGAAGGAATGGATTGTATTGAGGCATACAAGACTATTGACTTTGGAGGGGCATGATTTGCAATTGGGCTGGCATGCCTTCTTGTGGTATGGGAAAAATAAAATATATGGTTACTTTCAAAGACATTATATTAGGAATGCATTATTGTTAGTGTGGGAGAGAAGTAGAGAACAACATTACTTGAGGATACCAGTTTGGCTTTCAACAATGGAAGTGCTGATTCACCCAAATGTTATTAAAAATATTGTTAGGTACAAAGATGTTTTGAATGAAAAGGGGGAACTCAAAACTAAACAAGAATTGAGCGGTCAAGGGATTGATATGGCATGGTACTCACATGTACAGATACATTCTAGATATGAGAAAGAGGTTAAACTATATGGTTTTTATAATGAACTAACAGAACTAGACAAGATATTGTCAGGGACAGAAGAAAAATTGATATAAAAAACATACAGCTACTTATTAGGCGTGAAATTGGAAGAAGAACAAGTGAAGGAGACAATGATAGTATGGGCAAAAATGCATATTTAATTATCCATATTTTAACTGCAGCTAGAATTGTATTTGCACAAAATTGGAAAAGTGAAGAGATCCCCACAGATGAGAATGTGATCAGGAA
>JANHZT010031436.1:0-19802 GCA_032468215.1 Stegonotus admiraltiensis | reverse complement strand
AAGCCCTTCATGGCTTGGGACCAGGTGATCTGAGGGACCATCTCTTGCCGGTCACATCTACGCGACCCATCAGAGAGAACCCGCAGCTCTCAGCAACATTTCCAACTGCTCCTTCAAAGGAATAAAATTCACAAGAGATGAAGGAAGACTCTAAAAGCCTTCCTGGATGTATCAGCATAAATATATACAGTATATATGTAAGAGGCAGCCAGATCTCCAAGGTCCCTTCCAACTCATTCTGTATTTTGCAAGTTCTGCAGCAGAGCAGAGGGACAGAGCCTGGTTGAAGAAGGGGGGCTTGGACAGCAGAGCCAGGAGCTGCTTGGGAAGCCCCTTTCCTGAGAAGTAGGGCTCGCGAGAAGAGTTGGGACGGTTGCCATGAGGCCAGCCTCGGATGGTGTCATTAGTGGGGACACCAACCTATGGTATTGCAAAAGAAGTGATAAAAAAAGGATGGTCATCTCAGAGAGGGAAGCAAATACTCCATCAACTCCCCACTACAGTGGCTTCAAAGAACGAAAGACCAGAGAATAGATGCAGAAGAAACCACGGTCTCATTTCATGTCACACGGCCCCCTTTCACACCCAGGATTGGCAAAAGGATGCGTGGCAGCACCATTACAAAACCCGAGTGGGATTAAGTAGAACCGCCATCCTTGCTTTCCTCGACCTCCTGGGGGTTTTCAATACCATTGTCCGTAGTATCCTTCTGGGAGGGAGAAGGCTCCAACCTCCACTTGAAGGACTCTGAATAGGCCGAGAGCCAGAGTGCCTAAATGTAAAGCCAGGATGCTCACGTGAGTTGCTGCTGCTGTTGCTGTGAGGGAGAGCAGCTATATATCTGTGTGACGGAAGACCCTGCAGGAAGGGTAGAGGGAGCCCGGAGAGAGAGGCTGTCAGCCATTGATCGATGGGCTTTGTGGTGGTGACCTACAAAGTTCTACAGAAGACTGCAGAACTGGAGCAATGGTGAGAAGATGCAGAGAAACGTGAACCAAATGAGCTTCAGAAAGGAAGTCCGTCAGGTTTTTTTACAAGCACCTCTGTTTTAGGATTGAAGGACAAGCTGGACCCGAAGCTGCCAGAGGAGCAGATGGACCAGGAATGACCCAAGGGCCAGAAAAACAAAGGGTGCTATCCCAGTAGATGTTAGAAGTCAAAAGGGACCAGCAGGCTGTAGGAAAGTGAAATATATTGAAGCTAATATTCCATAGCAACTTAGGGAACAATCTCCCTAACTCTTTACAACTTCCGGTAAAGAGCAGAAAGACCCTCTGCACCCTGTCTTGGGGCATGGAGTCTCCCTGAAATTCCTCCCCTCCATCTCTTAATTTTTAATTAACCTCACCCTCTTAAATTTTGCATGTTATATTTAAACATAAAATTAAACATCTGTGAAGGAGATGGTTGGTTTCAAAATTTGATAAATAAAAATAAAAATGCTTTGTGCTCTTGATATATCATTTCATCCACTATTCCAAGTCTGAATGTAGAGGGTTAATTTTAGAAATAAAATTCCTCCCCTGAAGACATGGCTTTTCCAACAAATTTGCTGATCTGATGGGAGGTTTTTTTTTAATTTTTAACTTTTTGGGAGATTTTAATTGATTATTTTAGTAGCTATTTGTATTGTTTTTATTGTTTTAATCTTTGTGAGCCGCCCCGAGTCCTTCAGGAGAAGGGCGGCATATAAGTATAAATAAAATAAAATAAAATAAAATAAAATGAATGAATGAATATGATCAGTATCCTGTCTGTCGCCATTCCTTTTCAATACTGGCCATGGGGCAGAAGGAACGAGGGGTCATTCTTCATGGGTGGACTACTGGCAGGACTCCAGAGAGTGACATTTGCCCAGTCTTGACTTGTACAAGAGTTGCGCCCTTAGCTAGAGAACAGAAGGCCTTAAAGGTGGTCAGACATGCCATAGTCAACCTGGAAATGGACTACTATAATTCACTGTATATGGAGCTGTCCTTGAACGCTATTTTGAAAGCTTCAACTCATGCCACTATAGCAGTTCTATTAGCTACAATTTCAGGCGGGATATTGCTGGTTGTCACCTGAAAAGATCTACATGGATCTGGACTTCTCTACAACCATCCTCCTTCTCCAGGGTGGATCTGCCTGTCCGGCGAGATCTCATGAGGAAAAAATGCCACCTACAGAAGATGTATTTGGTGGCCCTTCTCCTCAGGGATGGTTCCCATTCCAGGAATCACACCTTGGACTCCTGGGCCTGTGGGACCATTCACCTTCTGGACTGCTGAACAACCTCAAGGCTGTGGCTCTTCAGAAGCACATCTGGGGATGGGGGAAGATCAGCCTTCCCTGTGCTTGTGGCGCTGGACTGCTGTCAGTTGTCTAAAAGTGAATGATTGAAGGTCATTCTGTGGTTCACCTTATGTTTATTGGTGGATATCAAATGTAGCTGCTCCCCCATGCAGAGTTTCCTTATTGCTTTAGAGGGTAAACTGACAGATATAAGTTAGATCAGAAGATTAATAAACCATGCACAGTAAGCACAGAGCAGAGCAGAGCAGAGCAGAGGAAACGTCCAAGGTCCTTAAGGTTGGTGGAAGAACTTTATGGATGAAGCCCAAGAGGGTTTTATTCTCCCATCCTGCTCACTGCTGTACAGTGCAACTTCAAATCTTGCTGTTAAGGGACACATGATGATACTCACTCTGACATATGCAGGGTTGTGTCTGTTATTGCTATTCACTGGTGATATAGCAATTATTACTAAACTCCAACATGAAGCAACTGAAATTGTTTCTGTGTTGCAAAAGAAATGCAAAATTAGGAATTTGGGAGAGAGTAAACATTATCTGGGTCTTGACATAGTAAAAACTAGGAAAGGTTATAAAATTTCGCAAGCTAAGAAAGTTAGCCAATTGCTGAAACATTACAACATGGAGCTCGGTAAGCCTGCTAAGACACCAATGAGTCAGGATTTTAAACACAGTAATAATCAAAGTCCTGTATTCGATAAGGAAACATATCAATCGTTAATAGGCAGTCTGTCATATCTGAGTAATTGGTCTAGGCCTGATATATTTTACAGTGTAAATCAACTGGCTAGATATCCTGCTGAATCTACTGAAAGGCACTGGCAAGCCGCTAAGCGAATACTTAGGTATCTGAAGCAAATGATTCAATTTGTTTACTGGACTGTTAAAACTATAACACGACTCAGTGTATCTGTGGGGTGACTGTGCTTATTCATAACTATTCTCAACCGCTTTCATGTGCACATGCTTGCTACTCGAGGGTTATTCCTTAACACATCAGTGGCCGGTTTCAGGTTTGCTGAAGCTGCTTCAGACGTCAGGCTAAACGGTTTGGGCGAACAAGCATTCTTGAAATGTATAAATTTTGTACATGTTTTGCAAGCAGAATTTGTAGTCTTCAGAGTTATGTTCAAAGAACCAACAGAGATTTTGCCCAGATGGGTGTTACGCTGCTTATGCAACCTCTCAAAAGGCTCCAATTCCCATTATGGCACCAAGGGATTGAAGAAAATATCCCAAAATCTCCAACTTCAAGCAAAAGCTGCTTTTTCCTTTTTTTTTTTAGCCCATCGGGTAGCAACAATGGAACAACAGGAGGAGGACAGATACCAGAAATTATGTTCTATGCGTAACATCAGAAAACTGAATTTGGAACTTTGTAATTATATATGTTGTCCTCAGCAAGACTATTAGATGCCCCAAAATGGAAAGACACTGATTCCTCCTATGGAGGAATGGTTGCAGGGGGTGATGGAGTTGGCTGAAATGGCAAAAATTGACCACTTTGATTAAAGAAAAGAACATAAATACTTTGGTTTCCACACAGAGACTGTTTCTGAGCTACGTGCTTGATGTGGAAAAGAATGAAAATCTGACTTTGAGTTTTACCAATTAGACAGATGGACCTTTACAGAAATGGCTTGTTCATATTATTATGGAAAAGCAAAAAGCTGTGATTTGAGGCCAATGCCATATTTTACTGTAGCAGAGAGAGTCGGAAGTCAATGCTTTTTCTTATCTTTCCTCACTTCTCTTTCCCCTTCCCTGCCCCAACTGCTTTTCTATTTACTTTGCATTTTGTATTTTATAATACTTTATAATTCAATAAAAATTGTTGAAAAAAAGGAAACTGATCCAGAGCAAATAGATACCGACATTCTGGAAAGAGGGCAGAGAAGAGCACCAAGAACAGGTATGCCACTGGAAAGCAGGCAAAGCCACGAAGCAGCACCTCACTTATTTTGGCTACGCCATGCCAGGGAATTTGCTGGAGAAAGCACGTACTTTGGGAAGAGTCATTGGGAAAAGGAGGAGACCAGGCCGCCGAAGAACATGGTAGCTGGGCACCATCAAAGCTGGCCTCACCAGCTGGAAGATGAACAAACAAAAGAAGCAATGCAAGGTGGGAAGAGACCACCTAGCCCATAGAATCGCCAAGAGTCATCATTCATGTTTCATGTTGCTTTTATAGATTATAAACCACCTAGAGTTGTGCCTGCCTCCAGGCGAGATGGATGGCACGTTAAGTTTACTACGGGGTCCAGCCTCTTGATATCCAAGACGAAATGTGGGAGACCACAGCTTTCCATGTCACATCTATAGTGTGGCCACTAGGCCATCCCTCAACCCAAGAGACAATCCACCGTCCTTCAACAAGAGTGGGGGGGCTTGGTCTGCTATTTGCTTCCTCCAAAACTTGCTTTGGAAAAAAAATCCCAAGTAATCTACTTGTTCTATTTGTAAACCGTTCTCAAAAGTTGCTGAACTACAGAAAGGAGATGAAGAGATCCCTGCAAAGGTGCAGAACTCTAAAGCCACCTTAGCGAGGATGAATTGCACCCATCAAAAATGAAGATAAATCATTCGTTTCAAACTTCACCAACTCCAATTTCAGAAAAGAAATCATCAATACATTTGTATGGAGCAAGGAGTTACATTCACAAGATTCAAAAGATGGAAGTCCTCAAATAATAGGTTACTAGGCGAGGAGCTGGCCTAAGCCAATGGGCTCTTGATATTTATAGTACAAAGATACAAAAAGATGACAGCACTCTGAAGGGAAACAATAATAAGGATGTAATAAAGAATTCTAGAATATGGTATACTGGAATACTAGATTCTGTAACCATTAGATTCCTGTAATACATATATGCCTTTGCATTTGTATCACATATATTATGCCTTTATGTCTGTATCTCCTGTAACAAACATATTCTGTTATTAGGCCTCTGTAATGTATCTGGTATTTGTCAAACATATGTTCCTCCCATTTGATTTGAACTCATATCAATCGTCTTCCTGTTTTTCTTGTGCCATCTAAGAGCACGGTAGGTATCTCAGCTGGAACTGCAGACACAGCAGAGGGATAATTCACATTTCAGGCCTAATTTACACCTTTGATCTGTATGTTCCTTGCAGAACCAGGGGGCCAAATGAGCAATTGGGAGAACAAAGGAATGCTCAAGGAAAAGATAACGCTAATTGGGAGGCTTATATTCCTTTGCAGGGCAACAAGGAATACACAAACCTGAATTGGGAGGCCAGAATTGGGTACTAAGCTGATGTCTCTGAGGGTATAAAAGGATGCCATACCTTCCCCAAGGTGTGGCTATCTCCTCGCACGCAATTGTATCTGTATGTTATGGATATAGTCCCACCCAGTATTTTGTTTTTGGCTATAAATAAAATCTGCTTTTTTTCCCCCCCCCAAGCCTCATCTTGAGTCTCTCTGTTTGGCATTCTGGTGACTCAAGTATATTTTGGGACCTTTACAACTCTAAAAGGGGTGTATTATCTCAAACAAAGTTTGATAATGAGAAATAATAAAATCAACAATTTCCCTGTTAAGCTCTCCTTCAAATGCCTTCCATGCTGGAAGAAATTATAATAAGAAAAAATGTAATTACATCCGCAGATATGGTTCATTTAGACCCAAATAACAGATTAAATTGCAAGAATTATTTAGCAAAGACCAGAATGTAGCATGGTTGATATAGTTACAAATTGCCCAAAGAATAAAAGCTCATCTTAAGAATGAGAGATGTAAAGAAAGAAAAATACCAGAAGTTAAAATGCTCATTTTCCTTTCTCTTTTTAATATTCATAAACAGTAAACAATAGACCGAAATTCTTATTATACTACAAAATAATTCAGTGCGTTTTGTAGTGGTCTATTCATGCTAAGCTAAATACTTAGCTTTAATTGTACAATTCTGTCGACAACATCTCAGAATTACAGTTAACATTATGGCCCTTTTGCCACTCTTATCTTTGGAGGTTTAAATTGTCTGCATTATGTAATATTGGCAATTTTTAGTTCAAATTCTACAAATGCCACTGTGGACAGCTAATACTTGCAAGACTGCTGAAATATTCAGAGTTTTAGGAGCAACTACGCGAAGCATAGAAGCGTTTGATAAAACCTTACTAAACACAATTCATAGGAGAGCATTTTTTTCTTCCTCCTGCTAGCTTCAATTTTATCAGCCTCCTAAGTAATTCGTTTCCTGGGGGCTTAATTTAGCAAATATTTCCGTTTCTGTATACAACTCCCATTGTTATCTATTTGTTGCTTCATTTTACTTAGAGAAGCAATTTTAATTCTGGAGTTTTAAACATTTGGAAAATCAGGCATTTCACAAATATAGAAATTATAGCTTATGGCAAGTTTTTT
The DNA here is from genome assembly GCA_032468215.1 of Stegonotus admiraltiensis. NCBI lineage: Eukaryota > Metazoa > Chordata > Lepidosauria > Squamata > Colubridae > Stegonotus > Stegonotus admiraltiensis. Next base: position 13,115 of record JANHZT010031436.1, on the reverse strand, counting down.
TCTTCCCTTTGGATGTGGCAAAAATGACTTCATATGGGGCGGGCCATTACATATATGTGTTTACCTGAAACTTTTTGTGTTGCTTTATAGTTTTTACTGTGTTCCCCTGTGCCTTGAAACCAAATTTTCCAAAACCTGAAGTTGAAATTCGAAGCTTTCACATTTTCTAAAAAATTGGCATCAAACAGAAGTACATGGAGATACACTATTTATGAACTTTGAATGCTGTCAAGGAAACGGAAATCCACACTCTGAATTACGGTTGTGCCATTGTGGGAAAGTGTCTAGAGGGCTCCTGGGTTGACAGGGCCATTTTAAATTCTCCCTTCACCTACAACTTGCCTCTTTGGTTCTTATGATATTTATTACAATGGTTGTTATATCCACATTTCCTGTTTTTGTATGCCCCCGTTTCATCCATACTTGTGCCCTGCTCTGAGTTGGTGGTGATGGTGCCCTGCCCTCTTCGGACTTCTCCTAGCCAGCCCGACTCTGAGTAGCCCTCAAAGCCAAGCAGAAAAGCAGCCGAGCATGGTAGGTATTGTGGTGGAGGAGTTGTGGTTGTGGTGGAGTCATTTTGGGAATGGGGGAGGAGGTGGGTTTCTGTGAACTTTGTGGAAATAAAACCACTGGGGGCAGCTGAGACCCAATAGGCAGAAGTAACTCTTTCCTGAGTTCCGGATTAGAGACAGCTGTAGTAGCAGTAGTAGCGAGTTCCGGATTAGAGACAGCTGTAGTAGCAGTAGTAGCGAGTTCCAGATTAGAGACAGCAGTAGTAGCAGTAGTAGCCAGTTCTGGATTAGAGACAGCAGTAGTAGCAGTAGTAGTGAGTTCCAGATTAGAGACAGCAGTAGTAGCAGTAGTAGCCAGTTCCGGATTAGAGACAGCAGTAGTAGCAGTAGTAGCCAGTTCTGGATTAGAGACAGCTGTAGTAGCAGTAGTAGCGAGTTCCGGATTAGAGACAGCAGTAGTAGCAGTAGTAGCGAGTTCCGGATTAGAGACAGCTGTAGTAGCAGTAGTAGCCAGTTCCGGATTAGAGACAGCAGTAGTAGCAGTAGGGATTAGAGACAGCAGTAGTAGCAGTAGTAGTGAGTTCCGGATTAGAGACAGCTGTAGTAGCAGTAGTAGCGAGTTCTGGATTAGAGACAGCAGTAGTAGCAGTAGTAGCGAGTTCCAGATTAGAGACAGCAGTAGTAGCAGTAGTAGCGAGTTCCAGATTAGAGACAGCAGTAGTAGCAGTAATAGCCAGTTCTGGATTAGAGACAGCTGTAGTAGCAGTAGTAGCCAGTTCTGGATTAGAGACAGCTGTAGTAGCAGTAGTAGTGAGTTCCGGATTAGAGACAGTAGTAGTAGTAGTAGTAGCAGTAGTAGTAGTGTGCGAGAAGGAACCACGAGTTCATGTGTGCTTGTGGGTGGGTTGCCTCAAGGCCACAGATAATTGTGTTGGCTTCTCTGGGTTTTATTTTGGGGGGGGCACTGACTTTGGGCATAGATAAAAAGAATCTGACAATGGGCTACATAAATGTAATTAATACATTTAATTAATAAAACCATGTTTCCACAGAAATGGCCATCTTGAAAAAAGAAAAAAGAAGCAAAAACTATTTGGTCAAGGACCCTACTCTAGAACCCTCCGGGAATGGTCCCTGACCCATCGCCATCTCCCTCCCTCCACCGTCCCCTCTGGGCTCTTCTTGAGAGGATAAAACGGGGGGTGGGGGTGGGTTTGTGGATCCTTCCTTGAAATTCGGAGGGAAGATGGACGGCATACAATATATTCTACATACAAGCAGGCTCCCAAATTTAACCACCACAGTCAGCCATGGAGAAGCTCTGGAAAGCTGCTTATGTTGGGAATCGAGGAGCATAAGAAGGGGGAAGGGGAGGACGAACCTTTGCCCTTGTAACGTGTGGGGATATTTTCCTCTCTCTCTCTCCCTCTCTCTCTCAGATTTAATTTGATTTTAAATTGTTTTTAAATTTTGTATCCTCTGTGTTTTATCTGTGGCTGTTCACCGCCCTGAGTCCTTTGGGAGAAGGGCGGTATATAAATATAAATAATAAATAAATAAATAAAAGAGAAGAAGCTTCAGAGCAGAGAAATTCAAAGGGGGAGTTTGCCTCCTTTTCTTTCCTTCCAGAACAAACCTGGCGACCTTCATTATATCTTGGTTGGTGCTTCCCTTTGGGACTTTGAGCTCATAGACCATATCTTGGATTCCATTTGAGTGCTGTTTTTTCCTTCGACTCTCTTAGCAATTCTTATCTCTTAGTGTAGAGGCCTGTAGTTCTATTACCTCAGGGGTTTTTTTTAGCTCTCGCACTGAAAGGCATGCAAGCCACACTCGGTATCCTGCTGGACCAGAGCAGCATAGAAATCCCAGCAATAAATAAATAATTGCGTTCTCTGTGTCCGTGTTCACAGAAAATAGACTTTACGCCATCTTGCAATCCTGGGAAAATTGGAAACGGCCAAGCAAGGTGGGCTATTCCAAGCACATTTTCCGTGCTCTCCCAATGCAGCTGGTCTCTGAAATTATTATTTCCTTGTCCTCAGCCCTGATAAAATGGGATGGCAGCAGTGGAGTCAAAACAAACTCCGATTAAAAGCCCATGCAAGACAGAGTTTCTTCTTGGTTATTGATAGCTCTGGCTCTATCCAGCTCTTAATCCTCCCAATGAGATCAATAAGCAAATCAATAGAATCAGATTAATTCTCTGGGAGGATGGATCTGTTGAAAGACACCACAGAAGCTCCTACAGCTCAAAGCTGGATCCACCCAATTCTTAAGAAGCTATTGTCCATGCTGGATCCTACACTTTCTCAGGCCACGGGTGGTTGCGCCTCACTGGCATGGGGACACCCAAAGTGTAGATGATCCCGCCATGAAACAAGAAGCAAGATAATGAGGTCAACATGAGGGCCAGAACTTGAACTAACACAGAGGTCTACTTTATGCCCACGTCTACACCAACGACAACCGTCTCAGGCCCCAGCAACGTCCCACACAAGATTCGGAGTGGTTTCCCCTGCTCTTCCTCCGAAGCGATATAAGTCCATCACTGGCAGCTACATCCCTCTGGACTGCACACAGGACAAATAGTAAAACATTGGGCAAAAGGTTTAACAGACAGGATTCAATGCTAGATTGAAGTCCATCAGAGATCTCAAAGTAGCTACTCTCAAAGGAACTTTACAAGCACAGAAACTGCTTATTAGAGACCAAGAGATTTCAGGCTTACTTGGAAGGTCTAAGCACACAATGGGTTTTAACTTTACAATCATCTCTCAAAAGTTCACCCTTTTAATCTGCCTTGCCATGCCAGGAACCCTGTTGTGTGTCTGTGTAACTTTTCCCTGCCTGGTCCTAATGTATTTAAATCCGACTGCAGCTCACAAAAATGTGCTTAAGCATTGCTAGTTTTAAAAGGCGCTCCCGGGATTCAGCTTTTCAGTAAAAAAATATGTAACTTGTTCTTAAAGTTTGGCGCCGGTCCTGGGGTTTGGAGTGAGCCAGGGTCACTTCAATTTATAAAAAGGGATCCAGGAGGGACCTGCAAACTGCAGGCCACTTAGCTTAACATCTGCGCTGCGCAAACGGCTAGAAAAGCATAATCACAAAGATGAAATAACGGAGGGGGGTGTATGCAATTTAAGTTTTATTTCCTTATTAAGAGCTGAGAATCGTAGCCAAAAGAATGCGGCACTGAGGAATTTCACACACTTTGACACTTTGGAACTGGCCTGTGTTCAGCCCAAAATTCTGGTTCAAGAACTTTGTGCTGATAAAAAAAAAATGGACAAAAATACATACAGGGTTAGGAAAAAAATGTTAAAGCAGCATATAGATTATAAGACAGAAATATTTGTTAGGTATAGTACCGGAAAAGTATGATAAAGGGAATATATACTTAACACTACATGTTTTGACAGCAGCAAGAATTGTATTTGCACAGCACTGGAAAAATGAAGAAACACCAAGAGAAGATGTAATTTAAAAAAATACTAGGCTGTGCAGAAATGGACAGATCGATATTAAAGATAAAATAAAATGCAGAATATTTCCAAACATGGGACTTGTTTTATCAATGGTTGGATAATAGAGGTAGAAATTAGGGACTGGAAAAGTACTGTTATGTAAGGAAAATGATTCAGACAATATGCTGTTCACAAAGCATTTATGTATGTAAAGAGAAAACGTATAAACTCTTTTTTTTAAAAAAACTTTGTGTTGATGTTGTTGAAGAATGGAGGCAACGCAAGGGGTGGGAAGTCACACCTCCAAAGCCCTCCATGGTCTGGAGACAGGTTGGTCACCTGGTCAACCTCCTGTCTTGATTACTACAATCTGCTCTTCGTGGCACTTCCCTTGAAAAGTATCTGGAAGTGAGGCCCTTTTCTGGACCAACAAATCCAAGAAACTCGCCCACAGCCTAGTCACTTCCTGCTAGACAACTCCAATGTGCTCTACAAGGGGCAGCCCTTGAAAAGTGTCCGGAAGCTGTGAACACGTGTCAAACAACTCTCTTGCAGGAAGCTGCGCTGGCTGAGAACTTGCTTCTGGATGCAACACAAAGGGTGGCTGGTCACCTTCGAAAGCCCTCCATGGCCTGGAGCCAGTTTGGTCACCTAGTCCACCCCCCTCCTGTCTTGACTACTGCAATCTGCTCTTCGAGACACTTCCCTTGGAAAAGTATCTGGAAAGTTTGCACGGGTATCACCTTCCCTTGCAGGAGGCTGCACTGGCTGAGAATTTGCTTCTGGATGCAACTCAAGGGGTGGGTTGAATGTGGCAGAGAGCAATTTCACACACTTGGTAATAGACCCCTAAACCAGAATGATGGTTTAACAAGCTGGAAAAAAGAAACACAATGCCAGCCAAGTTTCAAATGAATCCACTTTCTGGAGTGGGTGGTAGGTAGCGCACCACACACTTGGAACGTATCGGTGCATCACAGTTACACGCCCTTTCCTGGACCAACAGTCCCTGCTCCCATTCACCCACACCCGAGTCATCACCTGCTTGACTACTGGAATCTGCTCTTTACGGGGCAGCCCTTGAAAGGTATCCAAAAGCTTCAACTGGTTCAACATGGGATGCCCCAAGTTTTGTGCAAGCACAAACAGCACACCTCTTTTGTGGGAGCTGCAGTGGTTGAAGAATTGCTTCTGGCTGCAACTCAAGGTGTGACTTTTTACCAGCCAGTTAAACCATCATTCTGGTTTAAAAACTGTCAGAATGTCAGCCAATTCCTGTTAAAATGCCAAGTTTCAAATGAATCCAGAGTCTGGAGTGGATGGGTAAGTAGTGCACCACAAACCCTGGTACTTATCTGTGTGTCAGCTACACGCCCTTTCCTGGATCAACAATCCATGCTCCCACTCATCCACACCCTAGGCACCTCCTGCTTGACTACTGCCATGTGCTATACAAGGGACAGCCCTTGAAAAGTGTCCAGAAGGTTTGCACAGCTATCATCTCTCTCTTGCAGGAGGCTACACTGGCTGAGAATTTGCTTCTGGATGCAACTCAAGATGTGAGTTGTCACTTTCAAAGCCCTACATGGCCTGGAGCCAGGCTAATCACCTAGTCAACCTCCTCTCTTGACTACTACAATGTGCACTTTGTGGGGCTTCCCTTGAAAAGTGTCCAGATGGTTTGCACAGATGTCATCTTCTCTTGTGGAAGCTGCTCTGGTTGAGAATTTGCTTCTGGATGCAACTCAAAGTGTGAGTCGTCACCTTCAAAATCCACAATGGCCAGAGGGGGGGCAAGTTATTTGAAAGACCATCTTTTTCCAGTCATATCTACCTGACCCCGTCACTGCAGTGAGGCAATGGATGTTACGGGTCCTCCTCTTGTAAGGAGGTCCTCGGTTGGGACCAAGGGGGCCCTTCTCTGTGGAACATCATTCAGTGGAGGTAAAATTGCTTCCCCCCTCTTGATAAGATTCCCCAAACTTGGACCCATTGTCCAAAGCCAATACCAGGCTGACTGCAACACTGAAATTAAAACTCATTTAGTTTCCTCCTCTAACAGCTTTTTTAAAAAGGAGAGTCTCTATTATGAGACACAAATGAGAGTCACTTATGAGTTACCATGAGGCAAGATGGGTGGCCAATAAATCTTATAAATAAAAATAATAAATGAATGAACTCTTAGGAGCACCCCTTTGTTGACCAACTCATCCTACCTCTGCTTGGAGGTCAACCAGGTCAAGAGTCAAGGACAGGGTTAAACTAACTATCTTAAATTTTAAGAATGAAGTGTTAAAGATAAGGACTGTCTCTCCTTGTTTATTGACTCAATTGTTTTAAAAATATGGAAAATCTGTAAAGATAGAAGGTGACTTCCTATCCATGTATAAACTAGGTCTTGTTTTCCCTGTCACGGTTAAAGGAATTCTGAAATGCATTAATGAAGGAAGTTTGTGGGCAACAACCCATTGTATATTTCAACCCTGGTCAAGACAGACCCCCACTCACCTTTGAAGCTCCATCCCCATGACTGAAAGGTCTTGGGGTCTTGGATGGGGAAGAGCAGATTCTGGCTCCACCCTACCAAGACAATGTCTGGAGAGAGAGAGAGAGAGAGAGAGAGAGACTGGATCCTGGATCTTGTCCATCTTCTGAAATTGGAGGGATTATACTTTCCTAGGAGGAACTGGGGCATAATCTGAACTTCTTGCTCTTCCACAAAGATCAGCTGGGCCTAGGGTGGCCTTTGCAGTGGGTCATCTTCTACACCAGTTAGGACCACTAATTCATGCCTTATCAGTCATGCCTTAAGTCACCTGGATATTGCAAAGTACTATCTTTTGGGCCGGGAAAGCAAGGCCATCAGCCTGGCAATCAAATGTAGGTTAGGCTGCTCTGTTGTGCTCCCCCGTAGCTTCCAAGGGTTGTGAAAGTTGGACATAAAAAAAAGCAAGACGGGAAGAAAATTGACTCGGAGCTAGAAAAGGCTCCTGGGTACTCCTCGGACAGTGAAGGTGACCAACAAGCAAGCACCGGAGCACGTAACACCAGACATGTCACTGGAAGGCAAAGCCACATGACTGGGTCTAACTTTTTGGCGAATTCATAGAGAAAGCAATTACGTTGGGAAGAGTTAGCAGTAGAAGGAAACCAGGACTCCACAGAACAGGGTGGAAATGGAGAAAGCAGCTCATTTCTTAAGATTTCAGAACATAGAGGAAGATAAAGAAAATCTCCCAGAAGGAACGATAGAGTTATTGGCAAGTGCCCTAGAGATAGGAAAGCAAGAGATAGAGGGGGAGATAGACGAAATATATAGAATAAACACAAGCTATGCAAGGAGACACAAGGTACCAAGGGAGGTTTCTTAAGAAATCAACAAGAGATGAAAAATACTAAAAAGGAAAGAGATGATCCATTGCAGTACAGAGGGAATGAAATTGTGGTTCTGAAACAGATTCCTAAGGAGGGTCTGGGATTTATGGAAGCAATATCAAGTTTTGACTGTTAAACTGATTAAAAGAACAGAGTGGCTGGAGACCATCAAACGGACACCAGGCACAGCATAAAAAGGTAAAGGTAAAGGTTCCCCTCACAAGACTGGAAGAGGTGGAGAGACCACCTGGCCCATAGAATCACCAAGACTCTGACATGGTGATAACAGTGATGCCCTCCACCTCATCATTGTATTTGGGGGCTTCCTTGAAGACCACACACAAACCTCAGTTGGCTCAGAATGCAGCAGTACTGGCAATTATGACTTTTTAAAAATTATCCAGGTAACTCCACCACTCTGCACAGGTTGCCAGGTGGCTTGACTCTCATTCAAGGAACTAAGTCGGTGCCTTATAAAGCCTGGGTTTGCTCCGGAGGGCCATCGTGGACCTTCACCTGTTGACCACCAGTGGGGGCTCACTTAAGTGCTACCATTTGCAAAACCAAAGCTGTCCGATTTGAACCATTATGGACAGTCTTGCTTAGGAACATTAAAACATACCAAACACCAAGTGCAACACAGGCTGATGGGATGAATGTAATCATTTGCTAATTATTCCATTGAAGGATTATCCTTCGTGTGGCAAAGAGGCCAGTCAATGCATCCACAGCTCAATATTTTTGAGAGGAAGGAGAACAGCAGCAGGAAAGCAAGACGGGTCCTGAAAAATTTAATTTTTCAATTTCTTGGGGGAGAGTGAAAAGCTGAAAGTCCCTCAACTCAACTATAAATTGGGGGATGATATAAATGATACCTTTAAAAAGCTGAGCTAAGTTTAAGGAATGGAACATAAAAGAAGTGCTAGCAAAACTATTAATCCAAGGTTCAATTTCAAACAAAAAAATTCCTTTATTACCCCCGTGCTTTGCTTAGAGCATAGAGGAATGGTTTCTGAACAGGTAGAGAAGACGATAAAGTGCAAATGACAAAATCAAATCTTGATAATTTATGATTTATGGCCTTGCTTCGTGTCAACTACGCCTGCCTGCCTGCCAATTGGCAAGTGATCACCTCAGAAAGTTGACTTGATGTTGGGAATATGACTATTACCTAACTTGTTGGGTTGGCAATATATAAACCATCAATGTATGTTTACAGTGTATTGTATTGTATAGCTTTAAGACTGCTGTTTTGCATCATTCTGTGTCCTGATTGATTAGCTCTGTTGCCAATGTCCTTAAGAAGGTGCTAGAAACATGGCTTGTTTTCTTTCTAGTTGCTCCCTAATATCTCTGTCTGACTTACTGTCTTACTGTTTGCAACTCCAGAAGAACTGTTTACTGTGTATGATTAATACGACTGGTATGAAGACTTTGTTTATTGGACTGCGCTTTATTTTTCCTGAATGTAAACTATAACACTATAACACTTAAATAAGGCCATTCTATTTAATTTGTTTTACATTGTTTTTAACTGTATTGATATTGTTATTTTAGTTGGCTGTTCACCGCCCTGAGTCCTTCGGGAGAGAGGGCGGTATATAAGTTTGATTAATAAATAAATAAATAAATAAACACAACTCGGTGTATCTGTGTGGTGACTGTGCTTATTCATAACTACTCTCAACCACTTTCATGTGCACACCCTTGCTACTCAAGGGTTACTCCTTAACACTTACAACAGGGGGAGGAATAGGTTGTTTGAAAGTGCCATTTTCTTTACTGTAATGTTGACTTATCTAATAATAAATGTTAAATAGAACTATCCACCCACAGAGTGGGTGAAACCATTGCAAAGTACGTGGCCAGAAGTTTGCAAGGAGTTAGATGAAGCCAGAGAAGCATATAAGAAAATACACTGATTTAAAAAAGAATTCCCTCAAGAAATATTTGAAATAAGGGATGAAGTGTATTCATCCACCAAAACTATCCAAGTTCTAAGTGCTGATAGATCCGACCATGTTTTTCTCCACTGTTTCTATCCAATACAACCTGTGACAGGTTTTCATTCATTCCTAGTCTTGTTGATAAACTAGCATCATCTAGGATTGTCAAAATGGGGTCTTCTCCAAGGCCTGGTACAGCATTTTATCCAAAGCCTGTCGAGCCCCCAACCCTGCTGTGCTTCATAAAACTCAAACGATCTGGGGTTTTTTTCCCCCAGGTCCTGCTCCCTGAAGTGCACTGGCATTTATTTACTTATTTGTATCCTCCCTTTATTATTTTTACAAATAATAATGTAATGTAATGAGGCAGAGAACATATCCAACAAGGGTTTTTAAAAACCATGCTTTTGAAATGCGTCTTGCTGTTATGAGCATTTTTATAAACAATACACTCTTTGCTATCGTTGGGTTTTTTTGGTTCTACTGTAATTGTTATAAGCTGCAGAACTGCATCTTGTAATACAGGAATCCTGCAAGTTTGACAAAGCTCCTTTGGCAGGGTCTTTCCCATGGTTAGAAACTCAGCCCCCAGGTACAGAGAGGTGGTCTTCTCCAACGTGGTCCCCAAACCATGTAACTTGACACTAAACATGTCCCTATTTATCCAATTTGTTAGGAAGACAGCAAGAACGGTTTTTGTCCCGCTTAAGACTGGGGGCTGCTTCCTGCCTCTAAAAATGCTTCTCCTTTGGGAAATATTTTAAAAGGGTAGATCATATTTCCCTAAAGTATTTTCATTCTTCTGGGGTGGGGGCTTCCCACAAGACCTTTATTTGGAGCAGATGGGAACTAAAAACAATGGAGGTGGGATTGATTGCAAGTCCTAACTCAAGGACATCTGTTAATATCTGTCCCTTGAGGAGGGGGCCCCAAAGACTCCCATTCACACCATCTAAGCAAGCTACAATTCCCGCATTGGGGTAAAGCATGCTGTGGCCCAAGAAATTAAACTCTGTTCTGGTGTTAAGGAAACAGCTTAGTTCCCACAACAAAGGCAGATCCCAGCTTTTAGAAAGAAGACACTACTGTGTGTAAACCACAAGCGTTTTCTTTTCATTCCTCCCTAATAAACTCTTCCCAAAGCTTGAAGTCAACTGAATATGCTAAAAAAAAACAAAGCTACTCTACAGCCAACGTTTTGCAGCAAGAGTGAGCCATTAAGGACATCTTTTTAAAGAGAAAAGCAGAATCTTTACAGAGGGAGAAAAAAAATCCCCATTAACTCTTCAGCTGATCTTTTATTACTCCTGCAAGCAATTATTTCTCTTACAAAGGCTGTGAAACGAATTCTTCAACTTAAGTGGTTAACCTCCCTTTCCAACAGCCCCATATTTCACCGTGCAGAAAATTAGCCACTTCCCCATTTTGCTTCTTCAGTAAGGGAAAAGAAATTGAGTTTTTTTTTTGTTTTTTTTAAAGTATTCGAGGCATACATAATGCATGTCAGAATTACAACCTTCTGGGTTAAGGCATTTCCCGGCGGGGAAGAGTGCGAAGGCTCTTCCATCAACTTGTGGAGAGCAACCAATTTTGCATTACTGTCAATAATGGATTAACAACTAAGAGGGGAAACTAAACAAGCAGCTTGAGAAACCAGGCAGAGAAATTGGCTGTATTACAGGAGAAATAAGATGGAAAAGAAAAGAAACCTCAGTGTAGAAGGAGAGGGATTTTCTTGCTGGAAAAAAACCTACATTTTGAGCAATTAAAAAATCCTACGAGGTTAAAGAACCCTAAACTCTCTTAAGTGTAAGGCAAGGGTTTTGCAACATATTCATCAAATTTCCTCAGTTGTTGTGTGCATTTTTGCACTGTTTTCAATGGTTTTAGAGTGGTTCTCAAGCCAGGTCACTTGGGTTTGAGATGGGCAGCTGTAGAAATTAAAAACTTTTTGGCACAAAGATTTTCAAGAGAGGCAACTGCCATTGCACATTGTTGGGAGGCAATCTGTTAGCAGCTGTGGCCAGAAGGCAAATCCTGGCTAGGATTAGAGTTTGCAGGAATCAGCCTTCTTAAAAGGCTGGGCTGAGAAAATATTAACCACCTTCAGCTGACCTCAATTCTTAGCCGTTTTTCCTACTTGCAGGGAGTTTTCAAACTGACAAAAGCATGTAACCAAGTTTATTTTGCTTTATTGATTTTTTTTAACCAATGCTTTAGCTGAAAAAAAGGGCACCAACTTTACTAAAGAATTATACTTTGTTCTGTAAAGAAACTGCCAATATTTTGAGGTGAATGGGAGTATTTATGGAATTACATGTTTTTTTAGACCTGTAAGCAGCATCATGTGGCTGCCTGCATTCAGGAGCCCTGTGCCTACTCTTGTGTAAATGCTGGACTTACTAAGAGGCACCCCAAGTTTAACTCAGTCTTTTGTCTTCCTTTCCTACATTTTTCTTCTCTTTCAATACCTGTCTTACTAAAATAAAGCCACTAGCTGACTTTGGGTTGGTTGCTCACAGGGTTGTTTTGATGGGAAAAAAACAAGGAAATAATATGTTCAAAACCGAAAAGAATTTTTTTGAAAGTCTAAACTGGTCTTCTGCCAACACACAAAACTACCCTAATTTTGAGATTTGAAAGAAACTTACAGGAGAGCTAGTCACTGAACTGGTTAAAGAATAAATCTCTTGAATAGTGGAGGAGTTAGGAGCTGTGTTTTCATTTTGCTGGCTACTCGGAGATTTCTAGCAACGTACTACTTAGTTACTAAGCCTGTTTCCAGTCCTTTCTCCCTTTCCCAAAGCATGAAATCACCCCATTTGCAAGCAATGCCAAAAGAAAAAAAAATTCTTCCCCTTTCTGGTCTTTGTGCTTAAGGGGAAAAAAATTAAAACTGCAATTCTGAGTTTTGCAAACGAGAGAGGTTTGTTGTAGAAATAGCTAGTATATTTTGCAAAAGTAAAAAGCCGAGGCTGACTGTTATTCTACTGCACTAAAAAGACTCAAGTTCAAGCTTTTTTCTTCTTTTCCCTTCTTTTCATCCTGCACTTTTTTCCTCCCTGACTTTCCCATTCTTCTTTGTATTTCAAACTTTGATAAAAAAAAAATCAGCAACACTATCTTTGTAAGTCTTTTAGGCTGTCCCTCTTGTCTGCTCCCAGGCAAAAAATCACGCTTCTTTCCCCCCAACCTCCAGACCCATCGCTCTCCCGCAAAGCAATGCCACAGAGCTTCCCTTTGCAGGCTATTTCAAAGCTAACCCCGCCTTCTTCTGCCCCGCCTACCTGCCTTTCAGCCAATCCCATCCGGAGGTTCATTACCCGCCCCAGCCCAGCCCTTCCTGCAGACTGCCAACAGCTGGCAATTGGGACGCCTCCCAGCAAGGGCGCGGCTGCGCGCATGCGTGGTCCTCTTTTGCAAGTTTCATCCTAGTCTTCCTCGGTAGCTTCTCCCCTCGCTCCGTGCGCGCAAACGCCTTGTGTTCTTGGTCTGCCGGGTTTTGCCCTGAGATCCTCTGAGGATCCCTGGAGACGCCGGCTGGCTTCTCCGTTGACTGGAGCTGTTGTTCCTTTGTGACGGAGCAATATCGAGTTAAGAGCGCAAACTTTTAGCGGACTTTGAAGAGGAGGGAGGAAAGGGCTTGGCGGGGGCCCTTTTCAAATTCAAATGCTTAGCGCCGGATTCGGAAGGTTTGCGAAAGCTTGGGGTGACTCGAGGAAGAGCAACAAAGCGGTTTAGGGGTTGGAAGCTAAAACAGTTGCAGGAATTAAATAGGTTAGAGCAGTGTTTCTCAACCTTGGAAGCTTGAAGAT
>JANHZT010031390.1:7500-10484 GCA_032468215.1 Stegonotus admiraltiensis | reverse complement strand
GGAGATGCGGGGGGGGGCGGTCTGGGTTCTCTTCTCTACCAGCCGAAGGTCGGAAACGGCTCCTTGTGCAACTCCGCGCTCGGCCCTTCCGAAGCCCCTCGAAGCAGCCACCCTGTTCGCAGAAGGCCTGGAGCGGCGGCCAGACCTGCCCGGCGCCTCCTGACCATCTGGCGGATTGTCCGACCCGCCGCGCCTCCCGCCCTTGCCCTGGCCCTTCCCGGGAGGGGCGGCCGGGGCTGCGGCGCCCTCAAAGGAAAGCAGAGGCTGCCCTCCCGCCCGGAGGCCACAGAGCCCCCCGGGAAGCGCGCAGCTTCCTCCGCCGGCCCTGCGCGCCGGCCCGGCCTGCTGGCGGCTCCCCCAGCCCGCTGCCTTTTCCCCTCCCCTTCCCCTCCCAGCCGGGCTCCTGCCACGGCCGGCCCAGCAGGCGGCAGACCGAGCAGCCACTCCTCGCGCGCAGCAGCCCCGCCGCCGCCGCCGCTCCCTACGCGGGCCAGCAGCCACCGGCCGTGAGTGGGGCTCGGGGCGCTCGGGGGGCTCGCGGAAGGGGGCGGGGGTCCCCAGGTGCGGAGCGGAGCGGGGCCCCGGAAGAAAGGCGCCCCGAGAGAGCGGGCTGCCCGCCCGCCTGCTGAGAAGCGGGGCTGGCAGTGGGGCAACCGGAGCTCCGGCCGGCGGGGGAACCGCTCCCTCCCGCCGCGCTCCGGACTCCGAAGCCGCCGCTCCGGGCTTGGCGTGGCAGAAGCGCCGGGAAAGCCGGCTCGGGAGGCCAGGGATGCCGCTGCCGTCGCGCCGAGCGGCTGGGCTGGGACGCCGCGTTCCGGGCGCCGGAGCGCGGGTGGAGCCGGGGAGCGCCAGGCGGGACGGGGCGGGGGGCGCTGGCTCGGGGGCGCTCTCGGCCGCGACGGAGCCCCCTCTGCGCGGGGGAAGCCCGGCTGGAAAGGACGGCCCGGGGCTCTCCCGGCCCAGGATACCCGGAGCGGGCCGGTCCCTCCGGCGGCTCTTTGGCCTCTTGGGGAGATTCTTCCGGGGCTCTCTCGGACCTCCGCTGCAAGCCAGGCCTGGCCCGGGACTCGTCCGCTGGTTCCAAGCCATTTTGGGGAAGGGAGTGATCGCCGAAGCTGAGTGGCGCCGGAGATTAGGAGAGGGGCGGGCCGCGTGGGAAGACCCTCGGGCCAGATGGTGCCCCTGCAGAGGGTGAAGGTGGGCTTGAGCCACGCCGCGACCTGTGCCTCGCTTTTCCTCTCTGTAAAATGTGGAGCTAGGCGGGGGTACCTGCAAGAGCATCTGGATTACAGCGAGGGGAACAAGGCTTGGACTGCAGACGTTTTAACGGTGGTGGGCCAAGGAAGGGCTGAAGGGTTTGGCTGAAGAGGCCCTCTTGCACTCCCCTCCAGAAAACGGGAGTTGTAGCTGGGTGCCTGCAACAGGCGCCCAGGTAAGGGAGACCCACAGAGGCGTGTTTCGCCTTTTCCCTTCTAATCGTGGCAGCAGTTTTGGCATCAGTCTGGATGGTCAGAGATTCAGGGAAAAGTCACACAGAATCGATCTGGGAAACTGTTTCCATGGCGGAGGATGGTTCCTATTGCTTTGCAACCCGGGATGAACAATTTAGTGTATTTTGTGAACTCTGCCAGTTGGAACCTATTCAGCGAACTTAATTATGCAAAGTGTGCCTAACATTACATGTGAATTAGGATTATTGGAGCAGGAAAAGTGTTACTCAGAACAATGAGATGAATAGTGAGGATTTCCATATTTATATATATATGCATGCATGTATATATGCATATGTGTGAATGGTGAAGCCGCTGTCCTCTGCATGCCCTCTGGGGAGGAGGCTGGGGCGCCTCCTGTTTCATCTCTTCTGGAGCAGCGCTTTGTTATCCGAAGGCCTCCAGGGATTCAGCCTTGTCTAATCTCCAATATAACCAGCTGCATCCAGGGGTCTCTTCCTTTCTGCAAGCCCCACCTGTCAGCATCTTGCCTTGCTCTGCATCTGGCTTCCCATCCTTACCTAACCGAGAGGAGGAGGGGGGGGTGGAGGCTGCCTCATGGTCCTCCAGCACAATTGGCCTGTTCTGAAGACCCTTCCCCTCTCCCCTTTGAAAGGGACCCCCAGAGGGGAATGACACAAGGACTCCGAAAGCTGGGAAGTAGTGGGGAGATGCCCAAGTCAGTCCTGACCTCTGCCAGGGGGTGACTCTGAGGGGCAAGGTGGGCGTGGCTGAGGGCTGCATGAGATGGCTTGGTTGCCCTCGTGCCAGGAACCCCTTGGAGGCAGCAGCTGGATGGCTGAAGTCCTCCTGATTGTCTTCAGACTCTGATCATAAAAGGGGTCGCGGAAGAGTGAGGCTCTGTATTCTTGAGGGGGAAGGAAGGAAGACACCAGGGGGCTCTCTTGGCCCAAGCATCGCTTCTCCTGAACCTTGCTGGCCTCTCGGTCCCTCCTTCCCCAGTGGCCAACCAGGAATGCAGTTGGGAAGCTGGACATTTAGGGTCCCCGAGAAGATGGCTCCTGCTCTGGATTACCTAGAGTGGACCCAGAATCCTAGGTAAGGGTCGCCAGGCCAGAGCCCCTGGCCATAAGCCAAGTGGCCTCTGCTCAGCTTCCACAAATCCTGTGTCCGGATTTTTTTGGCCTTCTTTCGAAGTGGAAGCAGTTGGAATCCCTGCTCTTTGAGTACTTTTACAAGAGATCTCTCAAGGTTGTTTTGAAATGTTTTCGCTTCAATTTGCATTCCTGCCTGTTTTCTGTGCATTGCTTTGATCGGTAGCTCATAGCTTGTAAGCTTTCCAAGAGCATCTGGCCGGCTGCTCTTGGAAACAGCTTCTTTTTCTTTAGACCGATTTTGCTTCTTTCAATAAAACCACCCAGATTCAGTGGATCAGGCCAGGGCATAAATCTCAGGCGATGGATCAACCTAATCGGAGTGAACTAAGCTGGCATGGATGTGGGGCTGGGCACGTTGGGCAAACCAGCCCTTGTA
>JANHZT010031390.1:0-5000 GCA_032468215.1 Stegonotus admiraltiensis | reverse complement strand
GTTATGTCAAAGTAAAGGAAGCAACAGTCACCGGCTTGGCTAAAGTAGCAGAAGTTTTTGAGACGGCACATTTAGCCTCGCCTGGCATAATTCTGCTCTGTTTTCTCTTTGTGTCCAAACAGTGTCGCTTTCTTCTCGTCTGAAAGAGCCGCCCCTCATCCTGCTCCGCCATGCTGATCCTCCTGGCCTTTATCATCCTTTTCCACATCACTTCAGCCGCACTTCTCTTCATCTCGACAATTGATAACGTGAGTTGCCAGGGCAGCTTTCCGTTTGGGGTTTGATTCCAGGATTGAAGCGGTGTCATCTGAACAAGGAGAGCAAATGTTACCAACCTCTTCTAATCTGGAAGTACACGGACAGCGCCTTTGGTCCAAGGCAGGGTTGCTTAACCTTGGCCCCTTGAAAACGTGCGGACCTCAATTCCCAGAAGTCCCCCAAGCTGTCTGGGGAATTCTGGGAGTTGAAGTCCAGACGTCTTTGAGCAGCCAAGGTTGAGAAACATTGGTCCAGGTGCTGCTGAGAAGGTCCCCCGTGCTTTGGTGCCCAACCTAAAAAAGAAAAAAACCCATGCACACCCATGAACTACGATTCCCGCCTTGGGGTGATGCCAATTCAACCGAGCAAAGAAGTTGGAAGTCTTTCTTTTCAAATACATATTGCACATGGGTAACTGGTACCACTTTATACTAGTATGCGGGTGGAATTGAATAGAGGAGGGATCAAAAGGGTATCAGTTATCCCAGGAGTCATGTCTCTCTCTGTCTGTCTCGATCTCTGATTTGTCAATCCTTGGGCTGTTACGGTTGTGTTTTCACTGGCCACGAATCACCCGTAAACAAAATGTGACGGATTTACTCAGGCCTGAGCTGAGTTCAGGCTGAATAGAGCTCAAACACTGACCTCACCAGCTGAAACAAAACACCACCTTGGTTTGCATGGGCGCACGCACACACACACACACACACACACACACACGGACACACGGAGCTACTTCCTGACTCTTAGGCATATTTACAAAGTCCTCTCTCCACATATTCACGGACGAGGTCAGCAGGCAATCACTACCAGCCACAAAGCCTTGTTGAAAGTTCATCACCCGTGCTTCCCGTTAGTTGGGTTTTTATTTTTAGTTTTTTAAAAAACGGCTGGTTCTGGATCTCCTGAGTAGATCTCCTGCACTCTCCGTGTCCTCTTCGTCTTCCTTTTCAGGCCTGGTGGGTAGGCCATGGCTTCTTCACAGACATCTGGCACCAGTGCTTCAATGAGACGAACTGTACCGCCTTGGATAATACCCTTCCAGGTGAGCCTCAAGGAGGACTTTCCTGCTTGCTGGGGGTGGGAAGAGACGGACACTTCAAAGGCACCTGTGGAGGCTCTGCTCCACTCCCCCTCCCCAGCCCCAAGGTCTCCTAACTAGCCCGTGGTTGCAGAATGCCAGGACATTGTGGCATTCAGCATTTTTCCAATGGCACAGAAATACAGCGTGTTACTGGGGGGCGCAGTGGCTCAGTGGTTAGAGATGCTGAGCTTGTCAGCTGACAGCCTGAGTTCAGATCCTGAGAGCTCCTAACAGGGTGAGCTCCAGTTATCGGCCCCAGCAGCTGCCCACTTGGCAGTTAGAAAGCACGCAAATGCGAGTAGATAAATAGGGACCGTTTTGGTGGGAAGATAACCGGGTTGTTGGCCACATGACCTTCGGACAATGCTCGGTCCCTCGGCCAAAGAGAGATGAGCACTGCTCCCTCCGGTCGGACACGATTGGACAGGGAAACCTTTACCTTCCATCCTTGATGCTGCGTCAGAGAAGGAAGCTTTTGGGGGGTGGGGGATGCAGGCTGTAGCCCTGACTGAAAACCCCTTTCCTCTGGGATTTCCCCCTCTTTGAGGAGTGGGGGGCGGGGGAAGCCAGGGCGCTTGGGGAGAGAAGGGGAGGAAGGGAGCGGCCACAGCTGCCCAATTCAGAAGTTCCTTGCCGTGGAAGCTGGCTGATTTTCCTGTGGAGGAAATCGAGGAATGGGAGTTGGCAGGAGAGCTCGGGCTTCTGTTATTGTCCTTCGGCATGGAATTGGCATGAGGACGTCTCGGGCAGGATGTGGCTGGCTCTGGAGGCGGACAGGCCGATGGAAAATGAGCCTGGGCAGGGGAGGCCCCGAGGTGCTGCTGCTGTCTGGAACGAGGACGGGGCCTGCTTCAGCTTGCCTTTGAAGCTTCTCCAGCACTGGGCCTTAAGCCATCAATCCTGGCTTACAAGCCACGGCGTCTTGTGCTACACAATTGGGCAGGGGTGGGCAACCGGGAGAACTCCCAGAATTCCCCAGATCTTAAAAGTCGCAAAGGTTGGATGTGCCTGCTCTGGGCCTTCCCGATGGCTGGGGAATTCTGGGAATTGAAGTCCGCAGGGCTTAAAGTCGCCAAGGTTTGACCCGTGTGCAATCAGAGTCCTGTGGGAACCAGCCTTTTGGGGTGACCTGTCCCCACATGCCTTTTCATTCACCCCCACCCCACCCTCCAGAATACCCGTCCATCCAGACCGTCCAAGCCACGATGATCTTGTCCACCATTCTTTGCTGCGTGGCCTTTTTCGTCTTCATCCTTCAGCTCTTCCGCCTGAAGCAAGGAGAACGGTTTGTGCTGACCTCCATCATCCAGCTCTTGTCCTGTGAGTATCCCGGCTTTGGAACCTCCTTTCCCAGAACTAGACCGACATTTTTAATGGGACAGCTAAACCAGGTTTGGGGGGGAAGCGTCTCTTTCCGCTTCATCATGGTTTGCTGGGGGGAGGCAGCATAAGAAATGCGACTTTTCTCAAAGCTGCCTCACCTGATCCAAAAGTCACGTGGCGAGAACTCCTTTTGGATTTGGAATAGGGCACTCCTCGACTTACAACCGCTCGCTTAGTGACTGTTCAAAGCTATAACCACACAAAACGACTTACAACCGGTCCTTGCAATCCCAACCCTTGCGGTGTCTCCATGGTCCCCGGAGCAAAATTTGGGCGCTTGACAACTGGCTCCCCAGCATCCCCAGCTGGCTTCTGACAGGCAGAGTCCATGCAGGGGCACTGATTCACTTAATGACTGCTTAACAATGGTGGCCAAAAAGGTCTAAAATCAGGCACGACTCACTGAACAACCGCCTTGCTTAGCAACAGAAATTCCAGTCCCAATTCTGGTTGTAAGTCGAGGACTGCTCCTGCTGTAGGCCTAGAGTTTGTGTCTTGCCATTAAGCGGGGTCCCTCTGCCTCTCGCCCCCAGGCCTCTGCGTGATGATCGGGGCCTCCGTCTACACCAACCGGCGCTCGGAGCTGCACCGGGGCCTCATCTACGGCCCCTCGGAGGTGGAGGGCGGCCACTTCGGCTACTCCTACGTGCTGGCCTGGGTGGCCTTCGCCTTCACCCTGCTCAGCGGCCTCATGTACCTCGTCCTGAGGAAGCGCAAATAAAGCTGGGCTGGCGGCTGGCAAGGGAGAAGAACAGCCCCCCCGCCCCCCCAGCTCTCCTTGGAGCGCTGGCATTCCAGCCCCCCCTTTGTGTAAATAGAAGCGTTTGTTGTACAGCCGTGGTTGGGCCCCTTCCCCGTCCTTGGCGTGGCATTACAAGGCCGGCGGGAGGACTGAAGAGAAGAAAGAGGTGGGTGGACTGGCACTTCTGGGCAGGGATGCCCAGCGCCAGCCAGCAGCCCCCACGGCTCTCAGGAGTGACTCAAGAGCCCCTCCCGCTTCTGGGGCTTCTCTGGCTCTGCAGCTCCCCAAACAACTGCGGGGCTCCCGGGCCCTAACAAGAGGTGAGGGCGGGGGCACAGAGGTAGGGGTCTGGCTGGGACTGGCAGCATGCAACAGATGCCAGCCTCCTTGGCCCAGGCTCCCTTTTATGCCATATGAAAGGGGAGCGCCTCACAGCCCACCTTGCCCCCCGCCCCCCAATTCTGTAAAACCCTGAGAGCTGGCATCTTGCGAGTTGGAGCAACCGTAGGGAATCCCAGGGCCTTCTGGGTGCCGAGAGCCCCACTCTGATCTGCTCCTCGAGTCGCTTTGTGCAACGGCGGCTCTCAGTGGGGCAGCTGAGCGCCTTCCTTTCGCCCTGCCCGGGGGGCTCACAAGGGCCCCTCGCTCCTCGGCGATGCTCATGTGTGTCCCGAGCTACCTCATGGTGTGCCACGTGGTCCCTGTCTCGATCCACCGCTGGAGCGTTTCCATTCTTGGCGCAGCTCCAGACAGCCCTCCCTCTGGCCGCATCCTCCAGTCCACCCCGGCGCACAATTCCTTCCCGTTTTGTCCTTTCCCCCATTTTCTGAGGAACTTCGAACATTCCTGGTGCATCCATCGCGGGAGGAAGCAAAGCTTGATGAGGCAGCTCCGCTCGACCGGAGGCGGCCCTGCAGGTGGCTGCCCGTTGGTGCAGGGAGAGGCTGGACTTTGGCAGTTGCCCCAAAGCTGGACGGTGTTGGCAAGCGTCTGAGGCCCCAGAAGCCTCCGCTGACGCGGGCAGAGCGACGCTCGGCTGGCACTGGGGGGTGGGGGGGAGAGCGGTGCCCAGACCCAGCAGAGCCCAGGGAGACCCTCGAGTTGTTCTTAGTGCCTGTCTTTGGCCAGAGGCAGCCCCACCACGTCCCTCCTGGCTGCTGGCGTTCCTTCTCGATTGCTCCCTCAGAGCAGCCCTGTCCTCCTTACTAGATTGTGACCGATTCACTCCTGAGCATCACAGGCCTAATTGGGGCTGCTTTTATGAACGGGAAAAACAGGCTGCACCTGCACGAATGGCAGATCTTGCCTGCTTCCCCAACAGCCCCTGCGCCAACATGGAGACGGCGCCGGAAGTCTGTGCCTCATTAAGCGGGTATTTGGAGGGAGACTGACTTTATCTGGAGTGAAATAGCATCCTCAGTCGTGTGGGAAGGGATGTGTTGGGAGAAGACCGTTCCCACTAGACACCCTTGCCCTCTTTGGCCCTTAATGCTTTTAATTTTGCCTTTAATTCCGCCACTTCCTCCCTTCGGG
>JANHZT010031346.1:0-10486 GCA_032468215.1 Stegonotus admiraltiensis | reverse complement strand
TGCAGTAGAAGGTGGTCTCGAAGATAACCTGGCCCTGAGCCATGTAGGGCTTTAAAGGTAATAACCAACACCTTGAAATGAAAAGTTGGAAGATGGAAAAGGCATTTGAATAAATGCTGCCACAGAGGGGTTTACCTCTCTGGACTTGAATTATGGGATCTTCCCAGTGGACTGGTTGTCAATGGACTCAGTTTCCTCAGATGAGTCCCATCGGGTGCTTGGCCCAGAATGTAAGAAGTCCGTAGAGGATGTTTCGGTCCATGCAGTGGTATGGGACTCTTCGAGAGAGAGGTTTTCCCATAATTGTTTTAAGGGAGTTTTGGGTTAATGTCAGGGTTCCAAGTAACACCCCCAATGGAAGAAAACTTAGATTTCCTCAAAGTTACATTTTATTAGAGATGTCATATTGGCACATCTGGGGAAACCCAAATCTGAAAGCTTCCTGGGTTTCCCCCACCCAAGGGAAAGTTTAAGTCCCTGCCCAACACCCACAAGTCCATCACATGGTCCAATCAGAGCACTGTTCCAACTGGAGATGCCTCCCAGTTCCAGCCTCCCAGGTGCAGGGCAAGATGTCCTTGAACCTCTGAGAAAGGAATGTTATTATGACTATATATCCGCCATGCTCTACACAATCCTGCCTCCCAATTTCCCACAGTAGTAAATGTGGCAGGTCTGAAGGCCCAATACATAAGATGGCTTCCAGGCCTGACAGGCCTGTTATTATATCCTACCTATAACAATAAAGCAGAATTTCTTTTTAATAACTGTCTCCTCAATGAAATACCTCAAAAAGCCCACTTTGATCTTGAAAGTCTGTCCTATTTTCTCTCTGCCACTTTTACTACCAAACAAACAAGTTGGGACTATTTTGTGTGTCTTTCTCACACTTTTGCTTTCCTAGGACTAAGTTATTATTTTTTTCACTCTTTTCCTTAAACTAGAGTACCTTGAAATTTCTTTGTAGAGAAAAAAAGATAGGAGTGGAGAAGACAGCTCTTCCCAAGCACAATAAGTCTCCAGGGAGAAGAACCGGTCAGAAGAACCAACAAGAAGAATAGAGAACAGAAGAAACAGGCTGGAAAACTGGGCAACAGAAAACATAATCTTTCCCTATTGTATGCTGCATGTGAAATTAAGGATAAACTTGTCTTCTTACTACAGAAACACCATTTAGCTTCCAAGCTTCATTAAGAGGTATGCCCTACCTTCACTATCAGGTATGCCTTGATAGCATTACTTTTGTGGAGTACAGGCAAAGTGGTAGCTAATTATCAGTCATGTTTTGCTTACATATTTTAGGAGCATTAAATTTTGGGAGTCTCTGATGGAAGAAATCTAAGGGAATTGAGTCACAACCGTTCTGATATTGCTTCACAGGGATCAAGCTTCATTCTTCTAATAATTGCATTCCATGAAATATTTATAGGAAGAGCTATGGATTTAGTTCTCTTCTTCAAATGGAACCAAAGCACAATGTGATTGGTACAATGTCAGAACTGTTCAAGGATAATGTACTTCTAGTCTTTCAACATGCTACTCTCAAGAGGAGCTGAATTTCACCTCCCGTAATTCTTTTCTAGCATGTCAAATTAACCAAACAAATAGTTGAGGAAGAATATACTATGGTCTTTTAGCTGATTGACAGTTGACAGTCACCATGGGGCGGGAACCACAAAACAAAGATGTTCAAACAGCATCATTCTGCATCACATTGATGGTACACCTGGATACAATACTTTGTATTGACATGTCAAGACATTTTGCTTCACTAAAGCAAAGAGGTACTGTGTATTACATTTGCTGATAGTCTTTTGAAGGGATTTGAAGGATAGATTGTGCATTGATCAAATGCTATCACACATTGATAATCGTAGCTAGTTTGAAATCTAGGCAATTATAGCAATAGATTATATAGAGGTAGCTTATACTATTAATGTGCGTATAATGGCAGGAATCTCACCCTTCCAGCCAATGAAGAAGCCCCAATATAACTTATACTTCTTAGCTTTATTATTTAACATGATGGCAGCCAGTGGTGGGTTTCATTTTTTTTTACTACCAGTTCTGTGGGTGTGGCTTGGTGGGTGTGGCATGGCTTGGTGAGCATGGCTTGGAGGGGAAGGATACTGTCAAATCCCCATTTCCTCCCAATCAGCTGGGACTTGGGAGGCAGAGAATAGATGGGGGTGGGGCCAGTCAGATTTTTTTACTACCAGTTCTCCGAACTACTCAAAATTTCTGCTACCGGTTCTCCAGAACTCGTCAGAACCTGTTGAAACCCACCTCTGGTAGCAGCACGTGTGCATGTTTGTTGATGGCGCTCTGAAAAAAGTTTGCAGAGGGAGATTTTGGAAGGAGACTTTTGATTGGTCTCTGTGCTCTGGGCTTCAGAAGACATCCTAGAACTGCAGAGCTGCAACTGTTCTCAGTGCAGCATAGATGTCTTTGAGCTGCTCCTCTGACTTTTCTCTTGAGTGGTTTACAATCTAGACTTGGGAGGTTCTGAGGTTGTTGGGGCTAAGTTGGTAAGAGTCAGGTGGGTTTGTCTGTCCCTGTCCCCTAGGTGAGAACTGGGGGGAAGAAGTGTCTTCCTGCTTGGTACATCACAGTGACTGGCCAGGATGTTGTTTGTGAATTGAGTAGATGTAGGATGAGTATGCTAGGGGATAAGGGGGTGATGGATGTGACACTCTGCTGCAGTGAGAAATGGGTGGTGGTGGCTTGAAGGCACTGAGAACCAATGCTACAGTAGCTATTGGGCTCACCTTACCCCTGTTAGTTTGTTAGTTGTGGAGGACGTTCTCCTTTTGGATCAATAAAAGAGTGTTGAAGAATGGAGGATGAATGGCTGGTGGGGAAGACATGGTAGGACACTGTATTACAGTAGTGTTGAGAACAGGAGATATGGGATACAAGGGGAGGTCCTCATGGGGAATGCAAGCTTGGTATTCAGTAACCAGACTCACCTTCTGCTCCTTCATACTCACCTCATTTACCTGATCAGCATATCTGTGGGCATCTGGATTTTAGGCTGCTGCTTTTAAATGCCAGATCAGCCTGAAATAAGGCTTGCCTTATTGCTGATTTGATTCTTGCAGAGAAGGCTGATATGGCTTGTAAGACCCAGACCCTTCTGGGTCTGGAAAGAGGCATTGCTCTCTCAGAAATGTGCTCAGTGAGTTATCGAATATGGCAATAGCCCAGACAACAGGGGTAGGGATGAGGGGTAGATGTTGTCATCAGAGAATCCCTGGTAGCCTCCAGGAGGGCATGGTTCCACAAGTCCCTGTTTTTGAGATCTTTTCGACTGTCAGGATCAGGTGGGATTGCTGCTGCTGTGAGGGAAGCTGCTATATATGGCTATACGGCAGCATCCTACCTGGACCTCACTGCAGGGCTGGCTGTGGAGTTCCAAGTTAATAATTCTGGCAGACTTTAATCTGCCATTCATGGGAGTGGGGAATCATAGGCAGTTTAGGATTTCATGGGAACCATGATTCTGTGAGCTTGTCCAAAGTTATCCAGAGCCCAACTAGAAATAGTGGTCACACACCTGATCCGGGGTTTTTGTCAGAGGCACTGCCCCAGGCAGACCCAGTGCATAATCTGGAAGGTCTCCTAGATTCATAACTGCTACCTGAGAGCAGGTGGAGTCGTAGCCAGGAGAACCTTTGCACAACTGTGGGTTGTGCATCAATTATACCCTTTTCTGGACCAACAATTTGGGGAACCCAGAATAGGATGGAGCCCATTAAGTGGCTTATGTAATTGACGAATTGTTGTCACCAGGGAGGTGAGAGTTTATTGGTTTTCATTGTTTTATATTGGCTTTTTATTTTTGTAAGCCACTCAGAGTCACTGAGAGTGAGTTGGACAGCCATATACATTTTCATAAATAAATAAATATTGAAATCATGAGAAATGTTTGCATATGTCTACGATATTAATTCTAAGCCAATAAATTTAGAATATCAGATTCAACCAGGACAGTTCTACTTGTTAATAACTATTTGTCAGAAATGGAACAAAGACACAGATATGCACACAAAAGGCTAGGCAAACTGAGAACATTTATTTGCTGTTAATTATTTTGTTGTTCTTTTAATCAGCCCAACAAGAAATCTTCTTTGGGTAGCTAATCTACAAAGAATAAAAATACAGTAACATCTATAATGCAAACTACAATAAATTACAGTTTAATTTATAATTTAGCCTGAAGGGATGTAGAACATGACCAGTAGAAGATAAATTATTTGTTGTTTTTACTTTTCATGTGGCTTCACAGACAAATGTAAATCATGATAAAATAACATGAAAGATGGGGAAAAGTTTACAGGTCACTCCCAGAAAGGTAGCAAATTAAATTATATTTCAATTTATTCAAACTGGGTCATCAAAGAATGGCACATTACACTCCAGGATGCTGATACAAATTGCTCACAAAATAAAAACATTTAAATAGTTCTATCTGTATGCCTACAGGAAACAAATGCAAAGATAAAATAAGGGTTAGCTAACTATTCTTTTGATTCCATTAATGCTGCTGTCAAATAGTATTGCACAGATAGAATATCCAGAGCAATTTCTAGGGAAGAAAAGAGCTACTGTAGCTTCTTATCCATGTTTGAAAGTTTCTTCAATACATCTGGTTGACCACTGTGTGACAGGGAATATTTCAGAACTGCTACCTCAAGCCTGCACTCTGCCATTGTTTTGGTCCAGTCTGCCACGAATCCCAGGGTGAGGGGGGAAGGTGGGAAGGTGAGAGAGGGAGGGGGAACACTTGAAGGAAGGTGAAAGTTAAGAAACCGAACATGCCTGCCCTAGACAGTGTTCCATGATGAGAAGAACGCAGGTACAAGCCAGCCTACAATCAGAGTAGCTGTTTCCAAAACATATTTTTTGCAATTGATTGGACAGTGGGTGACTAGCAATGGAAAGTGCTTAAGTGGGGAAAAAAATCACTTGGGGTTTTGGCATGCAAATTTCAGTTCTGTCTTTACACTATTGTATTTCACTTGGCTTCTAGTAAACCATACCTTTCTCAATCCGATCGTGTTAATGATAATTTTTACCTAGAAGCTTAAGCTGAGGAAGGTCTGACAGAATGCAAGATGGCCAATTGGCCTGATACATCAAGTCTCTTATGTTATTATTTCAATGTCACTGCTAAACTTTGAAAAATATAGAACAAACAGGAGATTAATGGTTTATAGTACTGCAATGATGTGAGAAAAACTACCTGATAACAAGATATCTGACATGCCCTAACAGCAAAAAACAAAACAAAACAAAAACAGTTCTACATTGTAGGATTCCAGAAAAGTAAACAGGCAAATAAATGTCCATGTATTTTTCACATTATTTGATTACCTATCAGAAGATTCCAGGCATCCTGTTTAATCTACTCTGACTTTTGTGTGTGTGTGTATTGTGTATAATCAGATGTCAAAGAAAGCAATGGGAATATGCTATATGGTTCCTTGTGATATAGAAACCAAAAATCCATCCTCTTTTGAGGCATAGGAATGATGAGGAAGAAAAAGGAACTTGTGCTTTTGAAGTAAGTCTTGGCAATTGAACTGCACAACTTTCTTTCCAATGAGAGCTCAGAATACAATCCAATAATTCAAGCTGTGATTATAAGTGCTTGTTGTGTATTAAATAGTCAGCTAGATGTTCAAAGAAAATTAGAAAGGTCTTCAAATAGAAATAGAATGATTAGGGCAAAAGTAAGCAAAGATAATACCAATATAAGTGCCTTGGGTGCAATCCCAAAACATCTGAAGCACCACTAGAAAATCACTGGCTATGACAAATCAGCGTCAATTGTAAAAGACAGCTTTGCTTAGAACAACTTATATCTTGTGATCATAACTTTGATATTATTAAACAGCAACATCTGCCTGTCCCAGATGGTTGGATAAAAATTCCAAATCTAATCTAAACATCTGGATGACTGGGTGACCAGCCATAATAATCCTTCAATTAGGAACAGATTTGAGCCTTATTATTTGTATTACACAAATAACTACCATACATGCAAACAGTGGATAAAGAAATTATTTTAAGCAACACTAAATTATTGAGCTCAATGGGATGATTCTTTCTATGCCCTGAGAAGCTAGCTTAGATTTATTGCTACCTCTTTCTCTTCCTCTCCCCCTGCCATATACACAAGTGAGCAATTCCATTTCAGGTGCAATACATTTTAAAAACACAGCAAAAAATTAAACAAACCAACTATCAAACTGCTCTTTAGACAATAATGTTCATTGCAACATTTATTTCAGGAAGAAGTCTTATGCAGACAGTTTTCTTGCTGCTTGCCTTCTCCTCCGGGGTCTGGACTCCAAGCCTCTTTTTCTCCTCTCATTTCTCCAAAAGTTGCTCATACCCCAAATTTCCTCACTGATGAAACTGCCAGCTTCTGTCTTCCCTATGCCAACCCAGAGTCCCAGAATCCTTTGCAATTCACAAACTCCCTTCTCCTCTTGTTAGATTGAGGGACAGGAATCCCAGCTGGGGAATGTGCTCAGAAAAGTCATGCTTTTTCTCTTTTATCTCTCACTTACTGATAAGTAGTCTCTCTCCCAAGAGTATTTTCACTCTACTGCTTTGTAATTGAGTCAGGTTGGTGTAGTGGCTAAGCTAGAAACTGGAAGATTGTGAGTTCTAGTCCCACCTTAGCAGAGATGGTTTCTACTTACCTTTACTACCAGTTTGCAACAGGGCCGTGCACACATGCTCGTTTCGCTTGCGCACGCACACAATTTTCTGCGCATGCGCAGAAGCATTTTGATGACATCAGAGTCAGTGGGCAGAGCCTCCCACCTGTTTTACTACCGGTTCTATAGAACCAGTGTGAACGGGGGGCAACCCACCACTATACCTTAAGCACAAAGCCAGCTGGGTAACCTTGAGCCAGCCATTCTCTGTCAATACATACAATGGCAAATCCACTCTCAAAATCTTACCAAAAAGAGATTTGTCCAAAGCAGACTCAAAGAGTCTTGTAAAAAAAGGTAAAGGTTTCCCTCACACATATGTGCTAGTCGTTCCTGACTCTAGGGGGTGGTGCTCATCTCCGTTTCAAAGCCTAAGAACCACTGCTGCCCAAAGACGTCTCCGTAGTCATGTGGCCAGCATGACTACACACCAAAGGTGCACGGAATGCTGTTACCTTCTCACCAAAGCTGGTCCCTATTTTTCTACTTGCATTTTTTACGTGCTTTCAAACTGCTAGGTTGGCAGAAGCTGGGACAAGTAACGGGAGCTCACCCCATTACACAGCACTAGGGATTCGAACTGCTGAACTGCCGACGTTTCAATTGACAAGCTCAGTGTCTTAGCCACGGAGCCACCATGTCCCATTCAAAGCGTCTAGGATTGACTAAAGAGCATGAAAAAAATCTTCTTAATTATATACCTGCCTCCTATCCTTCCTTCCTTGCCATACCCAACTTAAAGGAATTTCATATAATTCTGGCTATTCCCTTTTCCAACCCTAGTTTTTCCTCTTCATTCTAACCCTGGCCACATCTGGTTTGAAGCGCTTGTGAAACTTCAGTCCTATGCAGCAGGAGATCTAACAACAAGGGCAATCCAGCTCTACCATTTAGTTTAACCACAGACAACAGTATCAAAGAAAGGCAAGGAACACCATTGGAAACCATAATCCAATATATAATACTATTTCTTTTGAACAATTAGCAAACAAAATATTTTATGCAGTGAAGTGACACCTGCAGACAGTTTGCCATGGGTTCATGCGTGTGCTCAGTTAAATGTTACACTACTTTTTAACCTATGGGGAGGAAATGGGAAGAAAACATCTCTTTGTTCATTGCGCCTATCTTTGTTAGTTTTCTGAAACCCAGACTGAGCTACTGTTAATTTTTATGTGGGCCTTTGTTTTATAACTAATTACTAAGGACCAGCAGGGAAGCTCGATGTTGCTTTGATTAATCCTTCAAAGACATGCTTTCTAAAGATAGCTAAAACAGGATCTATGTAGTGTATTTTTTTCAATACACTATATTAACTATAACAATACAGGTAGTCCTCGATTTATAACATTTCACTTAGTGACCGTTCAAAGTTATAACAGCACTGGAAAAAGTGATTTCTAACCATTTTTCACACTTATGACCATTGCAGTCCCGTCATTTACATTCGGATGCTTGATAACTGATTCACATTTATGACGGTTGTAGTGTCCCGGGGTCATGTGATCCCCTTTTACAACTTTCTGACAAGCAAAGTCAATGGGAAAACCAGATTCCCTTAACGACCGTGTTACTAATTTAACAACTGCAGTGATTCACTTAACAAATGTGGCAAAATAAGTTGTGGAATGGGACACACTCACTTAACAAATATTTCACTTAGCAACGTAAATGTTGGGCTCAGTTGTGGTCATAACTAGAGGACTACCTACGTGTTGTGGCCCGCCAGAGGCCAGTGGAGCTGGCAGCAGACTTGGACAGTGAAGAGGTTGGGGAGGAACATGGGCCAGTCCTGGAGTCTGGGAAGGCTCTGATGAGTGCTCTGCATTGAAGGCAGAGAGGGGGCCAAGGCCATCCGACAGTTATCAGCTACCTTCAGAGTCAGAGATATGTGGGGCAGAAGAACAGCTGGAGCCTGTTCCCAATGTGCACATGTGCAGAGCTGTCAGGAGAAGGGAACAATTAAGGAACAGGGGTCAACTTGGGAGTAAAGGCACAAGGGGACACTGAATGACCCCTCCCATAGGGAATAAATAGGAGCAAAAGGGTAGTGGTGTTTGCAGGAGACAATTGGTTCATTTATTAGTGCGAAGATTTGCTTATCTGAGTTTCTGCCTCACAGAGACTCCTTGCCAAGTATTTCATTGTCCAACGTTGCACCTGGAGCTATTGGCTTGGCAACTATCCAATGATAAGATCTCTTGTTGCAATTCACCCTTGAAAGGCTGTTTGCCGGGACTTTGCAGGATGTGAATGCTAGGAATTCACATTAGCCAAATAAAAAGGTTTTTTTTTCAGGACAAGGAGTCTATTTCGTGATTTGGTGAAGCCTAGGTCAGAACACTGTAATTATTACATTGATTATTCACCATGAGAATAATCAGTGTGATCTAGGCCAGTGTTTCTCAGCAACATTAAGATGCAGGGATGTAAACTCTCAGTATTCCTCAGTCAGTCAGGCTAGATGGGGAATTCTGGGAGTTGAAATCCAACAGTTTGCTGAGGTTAAGAAACACTGATCTAGGCAGATGTTTCCAAGAAGAGGGTATTCATTGAAATTATTGAGGAGTGATCCCATCTCCTGCAGTCCTCTGTTGTTCCTATGCTTTCCTAGCATGCTTTGTGTTAACAGAGAAATATATCCACATTCTATGAAATAGTTGCATGTTCTGCTTGTTATGTTACCTTCCCCATTTACTAAGTGATGATCAGATGCTGCAAGAAATTTCTTCTATATAGCCTAATGTAGCCAGGAATTTTTCTAGCCAATGCAGTGGTGGGTTGCTACCGGTTTGCCCCAGATCGGGCAAACTGGTAGTGGTGGCAGCGGGAGGCTCCACCCACCCACCCGGATGCTTCTGTGCATGCACAGAAGCATCGTGTGCAAGTGCACCCACAAGCAAAACGGTAGTGACAGGTTTTGAAACGCACCCCTGAGCCAATGGTCCCATCCAGCCTCTCAAAATGTTTTGGTGGTAACTTCAGCAATGATGTCTCTTTCATTTAAATTGAATCCTAGTTTGCTTTAAAGTTATAGTATGAGGGAACAGAATGTAGAAAGCCCTCAGAAGTGACAATAAAATATGAGGTATCAGGTAGCTCCGGGAAGAACTGGAATAATACATTAAAAGACACTTTGGTCAAGGAAACTTCAAAAGAAGCAGTAATAAGCCAGAATAATAGCCAACCACAAGAAATGTTGAACTATTCCCACTTTAATTTTATATTGTCATCAGAATAGTTCACATCTTAGTTTAAATGACATTTTATAAAAAGTATGATGTTTGATTTAAAACAACAACTTGTTTGGAATTCTACTTATTAAAGGAATGAAACATATAGAGCATTAAGTTAATTTTGAAGGATTCTTTTTTTTTTTTGGAAAACAAGTTGGAAATAATTATGCGCACATATGTGCATGGAAACATCCAAAATGTTTTAGATAGGCAGGTATATTAAGTTTTAGTCAGAAGTTTTCAGAAATAGAGTCTCCTACTGTCAGTGGTAACTATAGTTATACTATGACATATATTGTTGTTATTGTTAGTTGCGAAGTCATGTCCAACCCATCGCAACCCCATGGACAATATTCCTCCAGGCCTTCCTGTCCTCTACCATCCTCTGGAGTCCATTTAGGCTCACAACTACTGCTTCAGTGACTCCATCCAGCCATCTCATTCTCTGTTGTCCCCTACTTCTTTTGCCCTCAATCTTTCCCAGCATTAGGCTCTTCTCCAGTGAGTCCTTCCTTCTCA